>OX608079.1:22408062-22646193 GCA_951509765.1 Sphenella marginata
AGGGCGTATACCAACCAGAATATTTAATACACAACAGGTATCGCCAATGTATGTTAAGTGACTTTTTGTGGTTAGTGTTCGATATTTTGGAAATCTATTTTGGAAATTTATGCTCTCGGTAAGTAAGATTATGCGGCAAATTCGAAAAATACCTAGCAAGTCTCGGTCACCCAGGTACTGTATGTTTAAGACATCGGGAAACATACTTTTTAATTTCCAATGTCGGTTCATAACCACGCCCACTTTTGGTAATAGTATCAAAAATGTGCCTCAGTAAATTTATAAAAAAGGCTCTGACTTACAGATTAACTTTCCCCAAGTAAATCTCCAAACTTTTCATAGAAACATGTCGCATATCAATGAATCAATAAATCCACGTTTGCTGCCAAATCACACAGCTGAGTATAAAATCTTCACTTCTACCCTTTTTAAGACTCGCTTACTTGCTTTTATTCATATTCATTCAATGCGATGATGCTTACATAACAACTCGTGCTTGTTATTACACCTGTTGTTGTTGTTGTTGTTGCTGCTATTGTTTTTGTAGTTGTTCTTTTTTTTTTTTGCAAATTTGTTGTTTTATTGTACTTCTTCCTGTTGCTTCGTTTATTATTCTCCTCAGTCACTTTTGCGCCATTCTGTTTACTCTTGTTATCGTTCATTCTGCTTTTACTTTTGTTGTTGTTGTAGGTGTTAATGTATTTTGTTCTTGTTGTACACCCTTCTTTGTTTGTCCTTCTCATTGTTGACTTTTTGCTCTTTTAACTCATTTGCATCACCTGCTGCTGCAGTCATTGTCGCCACCAACACAGCACAGACAGACCGTCGACCAAGCTACAGTTAACAGGCAGCTCGGTTGGGTTGCTGGAGGGACTAGCCAACTAGCGGGAATTAAGTGCCCATCCATGTATGTATGTATTTACTAACATACTTATGACATGAAAATAAAGTGTGAGGGCTATTGAATGTAATGAAATGTGTAGAAGGAAGACACATATGGAAATATTTTAAGATCAATCTCATCGAAAGGATGGGGCTTTGCCGGAAGCCTTTCTCCATGCAGTGCCCCACTTCTCTTTTAAAATGGTATTTTGGTCTAAGTCCCAAGTTCTGAGCAGAACAGAGTAGTCCTAGGACGAAGTACCTTACCATTTTTAGCTAAAACTAGACAGTTAAACTTCATTGTACTCAATAACTCCACCTTTTAATACTCAATTCAGCTGGAACAGCACGGGAATGACCAGGAATCAATGAGTCAGAAGCTCTCCTGAAATTGATTAGGGACAGAATAATCGTGGTACCTTGCTCTGCTCAATCCTGGAGACAATGCAGATGGAGTTTGAGCATTTTTTGGGTTTGGTTTTCGGAGTAAATATTGAACTCGCTACTGCGGCTTCGTCTGAAAAGTCACTACAATGATCAGTCAGCTTGAATTTGTGGCTTTTATGAAGCTGTCTTCCAACTTCGACACATCCGTAATTGATTTCACTGATTCTCGGTAGCAATTGGATTCTTCAATCCATTCTTCCATCCGAAATCGCAGCGAATGGACTTTTGGAGTGTCGCCTGAAATTCACGAGTCCTGTAGCAGTCCGCAGTAAGGATGTTACCCTTCAGCATTATTAGACGTATACAGTGCATTCCACTAGACTCCATAGGAGAGCTTCTCTTCCAATTTGTGGTGTGCCGCTGTGAAATTTTTGCTACAAATTGGCGGGACCTACAGTTTTTTGCCGACTCCGAACGGCATCTACAAAGCAGATGAATTTTTGCTGAGAAGCCTTTCATGGCACAGATACACTCGGAGAGCTTGCCAAACCACTGCCGAGGGGCGACCCCGCTTTGAAAAAACTTTTTCAAACCACTCAATGTCTTAGTTAGTTATAAATGCCACTCAAATGCTACGCCCACCTGCACGTAAACGAATTCCAACAGGGCATTCAATCAAAGTCAAAGAGACACAACAATTCATGTTATGCGTCAAAAAGGTGAATGGCCACATGACGCATAGCAGTCACGTCGTTAACATTCACATGCTTGAGTTGAGGCAATGGCAAGGTGTGATGGCTTTGTTAGGAAAAATGTGTCGATAAGTCAGAGTGAGTGTGCGAGTGAGTTAACACACTTTCACTTTCTTGCACATTTATATGCACACACACACACGCACCCACACATATGTACATACAAACAAAGAAATGGAACTGGTTCAAAACCCCAGCAAAATTTTTGGCAAGCGCTTCTCCTAACATCGATTACAAAATAAGTTCCTATGTAATCAAGAAATACTTCCCGATGATTATTTCCATTACCAGTTACAATGGCAGAATTGCATTACAGAATCGATTCTGAGTAATGCATAAGAGAAGCGAGTAAGTAATATAAAAAAAAGATATTCTAAATATGCATTACAAAAATCCTTCTCAGTAAGGCAAAGAGCAAGCGCTTTTGCTTAATGACATGTCTGGGTTAAAATAATCGGTGGTTTCATATGGTTGGTAATGTGTTCCACAATATTCGTTGAATTACAGCTCCGATTCTAGGTAAGCAAAAATTTTGCTGGGACAATGCACAAATACACGCTTACAACAATAACAAAAACAACAAACACAAACAATTATAACCAACGATCGGCTTACTTGGAGCTAAACTAACAGTGATTTTTGAAAAACACAAAATGATAACATCGGACAATGCAAATTATAAGCAGCTTAAAGCAAAATTAAAACAGAGGAAACAGGAAATAGGAAACACAATTATAAAATTAAATACTTTTATGTATATCGTCTATAGGTTTATGATCAGCTCTTAGCAAGGAAGAGCATCCCACAGAGTGAGCAGACAGAGTGGGCGCTTTTCACTAGTCAAACTATTTGTGCTCTTCGTTTTTGTGGCAGAGGACTTCAGCGACGGTCTATATATTAGCGATGGCCAAAGTCGAAAAAAACCGGTTTGTGATTAATCGCGGTTTTTTATTCCGAAACGAAAAAACCGGTTTTTCGAAAAACCGGCGCAATTTTAAAATTCGAAAATAAACTTTATAGAAATACAACAATGTACATAGGTACTTACTATAGGGTTCTTCCCTCTAAATTTTTAAAAGTTTTAATTCAACAAATATTTATTTTTTAGTTCAAGTTAATACAGTTAAATCAAATTTGTAAAAGTGAAAAATTCTGAAAAAGGCAATGCTTTTTTGTACTAATTGCTTGAATTCAAAAAAGGCTCAGGAAACATGTTTTCAAAAACTTGTATGGAATTGATGGCTGCCTGTCAACAGTTCTGACTTCTTCATTCGAATTAGAATCATCACAACACAACACATCATGGGAGTGCTTGTTGGTGTTACAAGGTAAATCCTTTCTATCCCAACTGGCATGATTGCGCTTGAGGTGTCCTTTTAAGTTGGACGTGCCACCTCCCAGTTTTACTACCGCCCCACACTGCTTGCATATAACTTCTTTATTCCCTTTTTCATCAAAATATTGCCAAAGTGGGCTTTTTTTTATATGCGGCATTGCAGCTAATAGAAAAAACCGGTTTTCTCAAACACCGATCTTTTTTGGCCATCCCTACTATATATCCACAATAAAATAGAAAGTGGTAGAATGCAAACGAAATGTATCTAAATCGGCGGAGACGTTTTCGAGATAGTTGTGGAAATACTAAAATACAAAGTTTTTATTCAAAACTGAAGCCCTGTGCCAATCGTTTGAAAATTGTAAATTTTGACAGATCGAAAGAAAATTCTGACATTTATCGCGATAAATATTACCCAAGATGTTAGGAAAAAATTTGACAGCAACGAATGTGTACACACATACATTTGCATTCGGTATGGCCAATTTATATGCGTTATTAAACGGTAAATTATAACTTAACGCAAAAAATACGAAACAGTGGCAGAAAAAAAACATAAATTTAAAATATATTCATCAATTTTTTCTCCTCACACGTGCTTTCTTCTGCTGTCAAAGTTAACAACTGTCAAAATTTTGCGATTTCGTTTGCCACAGCAAAGTGGAACATATTTTTACACCACCAAAGAATATAGAGGCTATATAGGAAGGATCAACACGACAAATGGTGGGAAACACTAAACCATCAATTCGCGGGCATATAAGTAATTCACCACAGTGGAAATGTGCAATTAAATCGCTAGTTCTAAGGCTATTAGCACTTTTATTTGTGTAAAATATACACAATTGCACATTTTTGTAACTCAAACTATTATTTTTGGTGCATAAATGCAATTGAAACACCGTAAATTCAAGCAATTTACATACAGGTACAGTGGTGAATTACCTAACATCGATGTGACAGCGTTCAATTACGTTCGTTGTTGCAGCTTCTTATTGTTTTATGAACTTTAACACCACTGAAATTTTTATTCAGCTCATTTCGCATCTGAGTAAAAATATTTTCGATTAGCACATAGCCGTAACACGAAAACAAAATTTGATTGCTGACATATGAAATCACCTCATACCACCGCAATGAATGTCTATATTCACCACTGCATCTACGTGCATATTTACATATACACCTCAAAGGGCTAAATAAGCACACTTTGCTGATGCCTTGTAATGAAACCGACTATTCGTACACCAACTCGAAACTAGCCCAAGTCCCAACAACAAAGAGCTAGCCAAATATATATTGCAAGAGTACTTTACAACCCTTTTAGTTCCCAATTGGTGTGCGTTATCGAAAAGAAGGAATGACTGGCAAATCGATAATATTGGAGTGCAATCTCTCGAGGTGTAGTATCTGGAGATAATCTGGAAAAAATTTTACTTATACACCCCTTTTGTGGATACTAATAAATATTTGTGGATACTAATAAATATTTACATAAATAAATATTCGACCGTATGTCACGGTGGATTGGAGACTCGGCCTCTTCAACCATCCTATGAATAATTCAAGATTTCAAGGCACAACATTAAATGATAAATATTCCGTTGTTGCCCCGAACGCTGCGTGGAATCGCGTCCATTCCACCAGCTTCTCACACAATATCAACGAACACACTTAAACAAATTATTACTCGACCATATGTCAGGGTGGATTGGAGACTCGGCCTCTTCAACCACCCGGTGAGGATGGAACAGTCAATGATTTTCAAGACCATCCTTATGGATGAACCGATCGTTTTATAAGATGGACAGCAATCACGGCCACTCTAATCTTTCCAGTTAATAGCCAACAGCTCTGATGACAACATTGAATAACCGTGAATAATCGACCGTATGTGTGTGTGGATGGGAGACACTGCCTCTCCAAACATCTCATGTAATACTTTAATTCATATTGTTAGTTTTTAAGTTATGTGCAATTTTAATAGTATCTGTCCTTAGTCGACCTCTTTGTTTGTGTCGACTTAAAACAAATTAATAAATAAATAAAATAAAATAAATAAAATAATCTCGTTCCTTTTTGGACTAGCTCTATGACGTTAAGAAAATTCCAATTGCACACCCGACATTCGTGCCTTACCATCGCAAAGCTATTCACTTTAGCTCGTCCACATATCGACACATGTCGACACATGTGTGTCGCCTACACGTTTTTTGAAATGCGCCACTCACGTTTGCCACTTGGCATTTGAAGTATTCCAAAGTGGCGAAGTTGCACTTTTCGTTTGTTCTTGCTAGTCTTGTTTGGTGCACCTAATGCTTGTTGTTGTTTTTGTTGTTTCTGTTTGCGTTTTGTTGTTGTTGTTTTTGTTGTTGCTGTTTCTGTTGTTGTTGGTTGTGTTTCTGCTCTGACTTTAATATGCATTTTGTGATTCCACTGATTGCCTTGAGCTAAGACACATTTACTCAACGTTTGCTAGTTAACATTAAGTTTGTTTGTTGGTGTTGTTGTTGTTGTTCTTGCTGCTGCTAGAAACACTTATTATGCAATCCTCGCAAGTCTAAGCTTCTGTGATTTGAATGTGAACGTTTGGCATTTGTAAATTCCAGCAAACCAAAGTTCGTGCCACACATGCATACAAACTAATCCACATCAGCTGGTTTGAGTAGATATTTTGGTACGCCCACTAACGAGTTATGCCGTGCTGATATATGTGTATGTATGTATGTATGTACATATGTATGTATTGTGTGTATGCATGCATTCATGTGGAAACATGTTTATTGTGGGTGGCGCTACTCTGCAGAGAACTCAGTCACTAAAGAGACCAATTTCTGGCTCAAAACTAGAGCTGAAGTGTCAACAATGAAGTAGTTCGATAATAACTAGATTTTAACTAGTTCGAAACCGGGAGTGACATTTAGTCTTATTGGACGACAGGAAATTTGGAGGTTACAGGCCCCTAGTTACTTTTGAATGTTTTTGTTGTTGTTATATCTCTGAGTATTTTCCATCTACATAGAACAATGATATTTCGTATAAAGTTTTTGCAACAACAATTTACGATTGTATTGGGCGCTCGCATTCTGTATCTAGTGTGATCAGCTCTCACTGAGAGTACGAAGAGTAGTTTTGTTAAAAACATTAAGCCAGCAATATGAAACAATAGCAAATATGTAAACTAAAGGAAAAGGCTGAAAGAATACAACGAAGAGAAAAGTAAAGAAAACGAGGAAATTTTTAAACGAAACTAACAGCAAAAAAAAGGAAGAGAAAAAAAGGTAGCAAATACCTATAAAGAAAGAACGGATGAAAGTTGGGTGATATCTAGTTTTTTTCAAAAGTCACGTATACGCCGTGTCGAACCAGTAGGGAACAAATTTGTCGGATGATAGAAGAAGACTTTTACGACTCCAATAAAGGATAGTCCAACAAAATCTCCATATTTGAGGGAATTTTGGTTAATATTTTGTAACATCTCAGAGATGAGCAGAAATGCATCAGATTATGTAAGTCAGCTGTTTTGCGTTTATTGAGGAAAAGTGAAAATTTTACTTATTTCACCATAAGGCATTTGACCCTAATGGGAACGGCCATCTGGTTCCTCAAAAATAAAACTGATAGAAAACAAAGTCACCTGGGACTTATACAGATTTGAGGTATTCCGTCAGAAAGTTGGCTAGGTCATGCAATAAGAATGAATGAAGGTGAGTTGGGCGAAACAGAGCAAAACTTCCAAGACAGGAGTTCAAGCACGCGCACCAATTAAATGTGACTTTGATGCTGGATACCGGGAAAGTTTCAGGCCCTAGTCACCGTCTCAATCTATTATTTAATATTCACGGCTTCTCCGAAATGCTGGGTTCATGGGAAAAGTTGGTTTGCTTTAGAATTTTGGCATTTTTAAGCATCTATGTATGTAGGCATTGCTATCGAGACTCGAATTTGACAGCAGCGTTATTGACATGTCGTCACTGCAGAAAGCACAAAAATGAATTGAGCTCAGTGATTGTTTTCAATGATATCAGTTACCAGCAGGAGTGTGCTTTGTGACGCAAAAGCCAACATTTCTAATGGCCAAAGCTCTAATTAGTGATGAAGTTCACTAAGTGATTGCGTATCTATACTGATTGGCCTCTCTGTTTTCCCCTTCATCGTCAGGCACATTGTCTTATTAGGGCTGAGAATGCATCAGCAGAGGTTACTTTTCCAATTCAAAGTGCGATGTTCATAGATCCCTCATCTAGTTTCATTGAGCAATCTTTTTACGTCGGATGTCCCAATTCAGTTGTCATGTGCACCACCTTGAAGCCAACTCACAGCGCTCATCTTAATATGCGCTCTGCAAATGCTCACGTTTCGCCTTCAAACTTTCATTTTTTTTCTGGCATCAAATCTAAATTCGTAGCTGGCCTTGCCGTTATGCACAATTCACGCCTAACTGCACTTTATCTGCAATTACCAAAGCCATTGTTGACATTATTGCCATTGCAGTTGTTGGCAACCTTTGGAGTTGTCTTGCCATTACGTGCATTCGCCTTCGTTTTCTTTCTCCTCCCTAAACATGCTCTCCTTCCATGCTTCAATTTATTTCACTCTTTATACCTTTCATGAACATGAAATGGTATTATAACTTTGGTCCGATGTTTGTAAGTATGAGAAGAAGAAGAGATAGACCCACTATTAAGTATACCGAAATGATCAGGGCGATGAGGCGAGTTGATTTAGCCATGTCCGTCTGTCCGTCCGTCCGTCCGTCCGTCCGTCCGTCCGTCCGTCCGTCCGTCTGTTTGAACGCAAACTAGTCCCTCAGTTTTTGAGATATCTCGAATGAAAGCAGGCGCCATTTTGCATAGGATTAATCATTTGTCGGAACCAGCAAGATCGGACCGATAGAAGGCATAGCTCCCATACAATCGATTGTTCCGATAAATGGGTTTTGGCCTATAACTCTTGCAACTCAAAAGCTAGGAACGTAAAATTTTGCAAGTTTAGTACAAATTGTATTTGCAACGTGTGTAGTGAAAATGACTCAGATCGGACCAACATGACATATAGCTCCCATATAATCGATAGTTTCGATAAATGGGTTTTGGGCTATAATTTTTGCAGTTAAAAAGCTAGGAACGTTAAACTTTGCACGTTTGCTACATATTATACATGTAACATATGTAGGCAAAATCAGCCAGATCGGACCAACATAACGTATAGCTCCCATACAATCGATTGTTCCGATAAGTGTGGTTTAGCATTCATGAAAGGTATAAAGCCTTCGGCACAGCCGAAGACAGCCCTTTCCTTACTTGTTTTATTTTCATTTTGAGCCGACGCCAGGTTATTTGCTCTTTTTTCTCATTTTTTTTTTGTTCCAACTCAATTTCATGCTACTCAACAAATGTTGTTGTTGTTGCTGTTACTATTGCTATTGCCTGGTGTTGTAATGCTATTAGTTGCCTTGTTGTTGTGGTTTGCTGTTTGTATTTGCTTATTGTGTTACAACAACTACCGTTCACTTGCAAATACTCGTTATGCAGTACAATTCGCAGTTATTTTAGCGTTTCGTTTTTGTTGTTTTTCCATTGAATTTTTCATTCGTTCTCGCTGGTGTGAGGCTGAAACAAATGTTACTTTGGGCTGCCGCGGTTGCCTAGCAGCGTTGCCGTTTTGTGGGTAATTTGCCCAATTTTGGTAAATTTATGGCTTTGTGGGAAAATTTTTGTAATTCGGTGCTCATTTTGTGATTATGAAAGAAATGAGATCGAATTCTGGATTAGTAGGATCTGCTTTGGTAGCAGTGTTCGGACTTGCAACACAAAAGGGAACGAAAGTGGAAGCGCTGCCACAGGGTTTCTTCAATTCTGGCGCACAGGGTTGAAATCGAGTTCGCTTTTTAGAAGCTTTGGGAAGAAAGTAGGCTTGTGCACCAACTAGAGACCCTCCTTGGCTAGTATCTTTGATATTTCTGCTTTCAGCTTTATGCTTATGCATTTCCAATAATTTCTCAAAAAGATCTCGTCGCTGATATATGGCTCACTCTACCTCAATATCCTTGACTAAAACTTACTTTAAATCAAGAAGGACGAGTACTATCTAAGTTCCTACACCATCGGAAGCATTTCCATCTATACTGAGAGTGAGTGTTCTCGTGTGACTTACCCACATGACTCATCTGGAGTTGGGGTTTGGTGAACCTGTTTTTGGATGCACTAAATCTGGGCAGGACAGTAGAAGCGGGCTTTTCGGTGTGAACTTTGGAGCAGGTCATTGCCGTTGCCCGCCCATTATAACGCATTAGAGGTGGAGGAAGCTTTGAAACTGATGTTGTTGAGGTCACAGAGTTCGAAATTTAATTGAAGATTAAGTATAATGTGAAGCACTGAACTATTGCACGCTTTCTTCCAACTACTTTGCACTCGCAATAAGAGCCCTTTGTCCGCTAAGAAAACCTGAGTCATTCCGGTAGGATAGAACCGCCTATTGTGAAAATTGTTTTACGACATGCCTGTCCATTCTCTTCCAGATCGCTTGCTCCAACGCTCATTCGGGCCGGTTGTCGACGCCAAGGCTTCGGTGGATCTACCATGATTTACTATGGCCAATCTTTCCGTTGTAACCCATGTTTTAACTGGGTACTGCCCGATGGGAATTCATGCTATCGCGTTGAATAGTTGGAATAGTCAGAATGGACTGAGCTACGTGAGATAACGAGCTCGAATCGTCAATTCACTTCACCTCTACCGTTTGCAAGGAAAAGGCATACATATCCCAGATTGCTGGTTTCTCTATCACGGAAGATGTGTGGGAATCGTAGGCTGCTTATCGAAGTTTTGTTTGTCGCGAGTGTCGCCATTGGATCACGTGGTACCAAAATGGACCAAAAATGTCTCCAAATGTGCAACCTTTCTCAGCAGAAGTTGCTATGAGGTTCTTGGAGCCGTTACTCATCGGGAAGTGTACCTGCAAGCGATCGTCAGTGTTGGAGCAAGTATGAGAGAAGAAAAAAAATTAAGGTAAGAAAGTTTCGGATGAAAAGTCTGTGGAGATCCACAGAAAGGGTGAAGACTAAAAAACGATGTGTAACGAGGTTTTTTCCCAGAAAATATTTTTCGTTTGTAATGACTTTGCGGCCCATTTGAAATTTTGCTTTGTGTTTTGTGGGTATTTTGAAATAGTTTTTTGGCTAATTAGCGAATTACAAACGGCATCACTGTTGCCTAGGTAAAATTAGTTTGTTGTTATTGCCGCAGTTTTTTTGTTTAGAAAAAGTGTTCGTTTTGTTGTTGTAAATGTGGTCGAATGTGGCCGGTCAGTCGTTAGGTCGGTTCGTGGTCTCTATACACATGTAATTAGTTAACGGGTTATCTAAACATGAACACACACACGCACACACATACTTATATTCGCTAACGATATTTGGCAAACTGCAATTAAACTCATCAGCGATATCCACAACAACAAATAAGCAACAAAATACATACATTTGTTTACAACGAGAAAAATAGAAAATACGCCGAAGCAGTCAAATACCCTGCAGAAGGTAATTATTAAATACAAATACAAGCTCAAAGGGTGCAGGGGTCCAACATGACGTCAAACCACCCGTCGCTAAAAATCTGCTGCTTTTCGCAATATAAGGCTATTTTACTTTGACTATCGTAGTCTAAAAGATAATGGGTTAGCTTCACTTCAAACCTGTTAAATTTGATTAATAACTAGTAATCAATTGATTAGGCGGATTTTTAATTGGTAAGTAATGATTGTTTCAATTGTTTTCAAGAAAAGACAATTTTAAATGTAATTCGATTAAAAAGTTAGGGTTTTTACGACTATCACAAATAATCAAAAATCATCAAAAATAATTAAAAATAATCAGTAAAAAATCATCAAAAGTAATAAAAATTTTTCAAAAATTAATCAAAAATAATCAATCAAAAATCATCAAGAAAAATCAATCAAAAATCATCAAAAAAAAATCAAGAAAAATCATCAAAAAAAATCAATAAAAAATTATCAAAAGTTGATAAAATAATCAAAAATAATCAAAAATCATAAAAAGTAATCAAAAATTATCAAAAAAAATCAAAAATAATCATTCAAAAATCAATAAAAATCATCAAAAAAAAATCAATAAAAAATTATCAAAAGTTAATAAAATAATCAAAAATCATAAAAAGTAATCAAAAATAATCATTAAAAAAATCATCAAAAAAAATTAATAAAAAATGATCAAAAGTAAACAAAATAATCAAAAATCATCAAAAAATCAAAAATTATCTAAATTAATCAATGAAAAATCATTAAAAGTAATAAAAAAAAGAATCATTGAATAAAAATTCAAAAAACTTTTTAGTCATCATGAAAAATAATGATTTTTTTTATTAGTTTTTAAATAATTGGAAAATAATCGTTCAAAATTTAAAGAGAAGGCAATCAGTCATTTAATCGATTCTCAGGAAAATAATCAACCAAACCAGTAATCATTACGATTAGTAATCATTATTTAGCAGTGTTTTGCTCTGAGCCAGTCTATGGGCGCTTTGAGGGTCGACTAAGCAATCTAATTTTATAGAAAGAATAATTAGAACATTCGCTTGAGAGAAGTATCTCTGCTTTTAAATTGCTTATAAGGCTTAAAGCATCACCGCTAGCCAAAAATGTTAGGTTCCGTCAGCTGCTCATATGGAGGCAGAGATGAACAAATTCGAATGCAACTCAGTTTTTTTAATGTCACCGGCATCAGAGCTCGGACCTAAGCACTCTTATATGAGCCAAGTACTTATTCGCCGTGTCCAGAAGCATTCAAACTATTTTCACTTAACCTCTAAATTTGAACTTTAATTTTGTTGATCTATTTTCAACTATTTTGAGACCGGTGTACCTCAGTTCCTGATGTGGATAAAAGGGTGACTAGTTGCCCGTCACACTAAATAGTTTTAAAGTAGCTTACAACTAGTTCGCTGACTACTGAATCATTACTACTAACTAATCTTAATTTCCTACAGGGTATGAAAGTCGTATTAAGCGCAGCGTTAATCTGTGGTTATGTCAGCGCATAACTGTGCAACGCTAAAAGTAATGTTACAGCGAAAGTTTAGCTAATCAAATCTGGACGTATTTATATATATAGATGTGTAAGTAGCATCTCTGCAAAAAATGCGATTAGGCTAGGATGCACCCGGGAGAAATCGCAAAGGAGGACCCAACTTATGCCAGTTTCCTCACATTCCCTTCCCTTTGTATGGGCTGAACTGTTCATATTTGTTTGAACATGTTCTATAGAGCGGTCAATTGTAGCCAACTATGCCTGAACGGGTATGAAAGGCTTAATCCATTTTCCACCCAAACTTTTACTACTACCTCCTAAAACTATGCTACAAAAACTAAAATTCACTTGAACCCCTATAAGTATGTTACACAAATAAAAATTTACTAATATATATTGAACTATAGGCAATTGTAGACTTACGTGGATCGCTTTCTTAACAAATTAACCACACGATTTCTGGCAGGGTATATATAGTATGTATGTGTGTAAGTATATGTAAATGTGTTGGTAGTTTTTAAAATAAAGTTTGCTGATGAGGTTTTCAATAAGTTGCCCAGTTCAGGTATACACAGGTGTTGAGTGATGGTCAGCAAAAGTTTTGCAACGAGCTCATAGCTTATGGGCACGTGTCGCACTATTACGAGTAGAGTAGTTAATCTTTATGGCTTTATTAGGATTTTTACAGAAAAATGTATTTTTATCAGTAATAACCATTCTTTTTGGTTTTTAATGAGTTTGGAGGTAAAGAAATCGAACAGTAAGGGTTTCAAATCTCTAGCTGCTGCTTGGTCTTCTTTGGACTTCAGTCTTTTGATTTTAAGAAGACCGTTTCAACTCAAAATTATGTCCGTTTCGTTAAATTTAAGTTTTGGTTTAAGGTTCGTTTCTCGAAATGGTTCCGTTTTCGCTCTGGCCAATGATTCCAGCTCCGGGCCAGGGTTGTAAAAGAATGCATTCATACGCGAATGCAATCAGTTGAAGTCTTATTCAATGACTTCAAATTTCGAATGCACTCATTGACTCGCTTTTTGACTAAAGAATGAACAAATTAAGTATGAAGCCTTTTTGATGTTACGACTTTGAAGTCATTTAGAGAAGTCACTTACTGACTTCATTATTTGAGTAAAGTCACTAACTATTTGCAACAAAAATAGTTTACGATCATGTGTCGTATGCCACAGGTAAATTGACTTCAAATGACTCCATATGACTCCAAATGACTTCAATTGACTTCACTGAGACTCAATGAATGCAATACATGCATAACCAAAAAATGAATGAAAAAAAAAATTCGAAGTCCCAGAATGAAGTTTGAATGGTGACTTCATTTTTTAAGTCCCACTCAAAGCATTCAAAAAAAGCCTGCAATCATTTTGCGATAAATCAAATGAATAATTGTTCGTAAAAGAATGCATTCTTTTACATCTCTGCTCCGGGCTTGGTTCGTTGTGCTGTTCTACTAGTATCTTTTGACTTTAAGCGATCTTCAATTCAGAAGAAGATGCCGTGTTCGCTAACTTAAGCTTCTCTGAGTGTGACGTATGTATGTACATGCATGTTTCAAGACTCGCCTCGTACCAGTTCTACCAGTTCATGTGCTTCAAGGAGTTTCGGGATTGTTCCAAACTTAATAGAAGCGACTGTTCTCAAGATTTTATCAATCTTACCATGATTCTTAATTACTCAAAGTTAGTATATATTTAACTCTGCAAATCTGTTTTAATTAACAAAATAAAATTTATTTCTTTTATTTCCAGTTTTGCCCACTGTCATCACTCAAAACGCCATCAAAACGAGTTAAAAGCAAGTCAAGCTTTTGAGTTCGAAGCAAAGACTTAAAAACCCCAAAGCAAAGACAAACAATGCTAAGCTACCTAAGAATGTTGCAACTACAAAAACAATAACAAAAATTGCTATATAACAAAAGCGAAACCCGAAAAAAACGAAAGCTGACCAAAACAGCGATCGCAAGACAAAAGCCGAAATTAAGCAAAAACAAAACAAAAACCACAGCAAGAAATTGAGAAAAAGTAAAAAAAAAGTGAATTTAAACAATTTTAAAAACCAAGCAAAAAGCAAACGTAACAAATAAAAACCGAAATTTAATCAAAAGCAAATAAGTAAAAAAGTTGAAAGGCCGGTATAAGAGAGCATCATATACCCAGTTGTGAGATTTTGTGAAACAAATATTTTACTAACTCATAAATACTTATCAGCAATTTTGCTCAGTATAATACAATAATGCTTTTTAAGCTCAGACATTTTCTTTAAAACTTTTAGAAAACCTTAAGAAAACAAAAGTAGTTTTATATTGAAAAGTGGGCGGTGCCACGCCTACACCTAAAGGAATGTATAGCTTCATTTTGGTTTGAAGAAACTAAGTTTTTCCATATACAGCTTGTTTAGTGACAGAGATATCCCTTTCGAAACCTGATGAAAAACACCTTCTGATCTTCCCAGCAATATTTTGAAAAAGTGGGCGTGGCTTTCAACCGATTTAGGCGTGTTCATAGCAAACACCTTTCGTCTGATAAATATACTAAATACACTAAATATCTTTTTATTTGATTATTGGGTCTACTTTTAAATATGGTCAAAAGACAGACAGAAAGATGGAAAATAAGATTTTCAAGGTATGTAGGTGTTGCCACTTTTACGTGGTTGCCGCCTTTTAATATATTTTTTTGTATTAAGCAAGGTATGTCAATATCGATATCAAAGGAAAAGTATTTTACGTCGTGTTTCAGCAAAATTATTTGTGGTAGAAGTACGTTGTAGGGCTGCCACATAATCCAGAAAAGTCCTCACCATAAACCGTTAGGTAAACGAAATTTGGTATACAAATAAAGCGCACACAAATAAATGGAATGAATACCCGTGAATGAATACCCGGAATGTATGGTTGAAAGGGGGAGAAGGTGAACTTTTACTCTAACCAAGTGGCAGAGGGGCCGAAAATGTGAAGAGTGAATGATTTGAGTTTGTACTTGCGGTTGTTTGTTTCGAATTTTGTGTATTTTCTTTGCTATGGCACAATACGAATACAGCAGTTGAGAGAGCAACAACAGCAAACTGGTTTTCCAAGTGGCTGGACAACTTAAGACGAGTGGCAATAATACAAAAGCAAACTAAAAGCAATTAAATAGCAACAACAAAATGTAATAAATAAAAGTGACAGTAAGCAAGCGCCAAGTCAAAACAACTGAAACAACCACAACATGACAAACATAAAAACAAGAACAACAACAACAAGTGAAAAAAAAAGAGTAATACAAAAACAAAAACATGAATTACATTACAATTAAATATGTGATGAGACAACAACAACTATAAAAAAGCGAGTAGATGTCAAACTTGTAAGAACAGCAATATCAACAACAACAATAACAACAACAAAACTTCCGACAAAGGTAAAAACTTGTTTTACAAGCCGTCACAACATCACAACAACAAAAAGCAAGCGCATAACCAGCAACAACAGCAACAAAACAAACAAACCATAACCAACAAGTGCAACAACAACAATAACAAGAAATCTGTGAAGCACCATTGAGGCCACCGCAACACAACAAACATTCATTCGCACACACAAAAGTCAGTCAGTAAGTCATCGAGCGAGTTAGCGTGCGGGCGCACGAATACAAATTGTCGCAAAGCAAACTTATGTACATTGAGAGGGTCCGTCGGTTAGCGAGTGTAATCAGTGTGTGCAATTACGTGAGTCGCAACAACAACAACAACAGCAACAGCAAGTGTAATGCAACGCATTCAATTGAAAGTGAAAAAATGTAATAATTTACCAACAACAACAACAATATTTACATTTATGTCTCAAGTAATTGAAAGTGAATTACGGTGAAGATTTTGTTGTTGTTTTTATTGTTATTCGTGTTGTATAGTAAATGGAAAGGGGCTTTTGTTGAGTGAATATTTAAATGTACTAAAGCAACAACAGCAGCATACATCGCTTAATGGCATTTACTACATGGCCTAAAGCAGAGCAATTTGTGCGAATAAAATGAAATGATTTAGTCTGAGCGGTTAGCTAAGTAATTTCCTAAAAGCGCTTTAGAAATAGAAAAATAATAAAACAACAATAAAGACGTTAGCCAGAAACAAGTTTGGAATTTAACAGAATATTATAAAATATATTATATTAAGTTTTTTTGGTTGCAAATAAGTATGTATGTATTAGTGATGCTGCGGATGTGGAATTTTGTCAGTTTGGTTATCAGTGAAATGAGATAATAGATTGGGTGGTACAGAAAATATGATAAAGCTTGCTGGCTATGTTGTCTTGGTCACACTAGGGATTGGCTTGATAAGCAAAGTAATTTTAAATTCAAAGAAACAATTCGTACGATGAACAGTGGCGCGTTGCAACGGAAAGTAAGGAGGCTGCCTAAATGGCCACGATAATAGCGAATGCAAGGTGGAGTTTGTGTGAGCGCTTCCGCTAGCTAAAGAGAGAGGAAAAGTGCTTCAGATGCTAGCCAACAGAAATAGTGCCCCAAAACTCTATCAAAAGATATAAGAATGAATGACTTAGGGACTTAAGAACGGTCGAGCTTTTTTAAAAATGAGAAGGGCGGCCAGATAACGTAAACTAAGATTATGGAGGGAGTACTACTCTTCTCTGCCCAACAATCGAAGGTGAAGGAATTGATGTGCCTCACGGATACGGCTAACCTGCCATAAATTGCTCAGAGTAGACAACAATTGACCATTAGACCCCTACAAGTACCCAATGGGACCTATCCGAATAGAACAATGAATTTTTATTGATCTCTTCACGAATGTTAAATGCGATAATTGGAGCCAAAGAGTAAATCACCAAAGTAAGTCAAGTCGTCCGTCAGATATGATATGATGATGATGAATAGAAGGGTAAGGGGCTTAAAATATGCCCGAGGAAGGTAAGAGGCGACATACGGGCAGTACAGCAAGGGAGCACAGAAGTGAACCGAATTCATAACCTTTTGAGAGTGTTTTAGTCGTTAAAACAACAACGTTTACGGTTATGGTTATTGCTACGGTTACTGTTACGGTTAAGGTTGAGGCTATTGCTACGGTTACTGTTACGGTAAAGGTTACGGAGACAGTAAACGGTTCAGTTACCGTTACGTTTAAATATTCAGCCGTGGCTACGTTCATAGTTCTAGTAAGAGTTTCGACTGCGGATACAGCAACGCCTTAAACTGTTTATATTATAAAGTTTTATTCTCCCTCATAGAAAGTTCTGCATGGAATTGCCATTTGGACTCAACAAAATCCTCTATTTTTCTGCTTTGAGAATTTATCCAGACGCCAAAGTAGTCGTGGAAAGAGTGCTGGAGCAATGGAACAGAGATCGGGTAGATTGATCAATGTGCTGAGCTCAGGGTTAATTTAAATTTAATTTCAAATGAAAAAAAAAAAAAATTTTAAAAAAGTATTTACTTAATATAAATAATTTTTCAAACAAAAACAATAGATATAAAGAGGGAAAAAATGTTGCCAAAATAACGCGAGAAAAACAACAAAATGTAAAACAAGACTGCGATTTGTAACTGTACATAGTACGAAACTGAGTTTACAACAAAAAATAGACATAATTTGCTACAAAAACAATAAATCATAAGAAAAAAAAAATGTTGCACTAGATTTACATGAGAGCGCAAAAAGTGGTGACGTAAAAAGTGGCTGTGCGGTGTGCGCTGTTGTACTGAGTGCGTCGTGCTTTTGTTGTTGTATTTTTATACCCAGCTGAGCAAAGCACGCAAAAGTATATTAGTTTTATTCACGAGATAGTAATGGAATTATCAAAAGTTTTCAGGAGAGAAAAAGCAAAGAATAAATAGCTATTTTTAATGGGCAAAATCTGATGAAAGCCACGCCCACTTTTCATTAATTGAATACTTTAAAAAATTAAAGTGCTAATTTAGTACATACTACACCACGAAATTTTCTGTGTCGATTGAAATTATGGAAATTTTTCAAAATAGGTGTGGCTCTGCCCACTTTTTATTAAATCAATTTTGCAGGTATTATTGATCATAAATTAAAAACCGTTACATGATAAAATAGCAATGCCTAAACTTTTCTCATTACAAGGAATGTACTGAAAGAAAAACAAACGAAATAGGTTTATGGCCACGCCCACTTTTATTTGAAATACTTAGAAGATCATATGCAGATATAAATGAAATATCTCGGTTATGTCGGTTTTATCTTACTTTAAAGATGTCATTGTAAAAAGAAATGCGATAAAATAAAAAAAGAACGTAAATGGGTGTGCCACCGCCCTTTTTTAGCAAGCCCACTCTAACGAGAAACCAATTCTATCAACTCTCCCAATCGTCTGACTATCTCAAGCGGTAGTAACAGTTTTAAAAATATGGAACTAGAAATGTCTCGTGCTCGCAGCTGAGTATAGAATACTCCCCTAATTTTTTCTTATTTTTTGTTCTTTTGTAGCGGCGTTTTATGAAGTATGAATCTTATTTTTTGTTTTTGTTTTTTATACAGCGAAGTAACATCTTTTTTTACGCACAACAAGTAAACACTCTATACAGTTATAAAAAGCGACAACAGTAAAAAAACCTAACGGTAATATGAGTATGCTCTCAAAACAACTGTAACTTTGTCACAAGCAGTGAATAGCCGAAAGCAAGAAGAATTGCTTTGAAAACGAGATTGAAAAAAAATGTTACCCAAGCACAAGTGCTGAAGTAACAATAAAAAATATAAAAAAAAAAATAATATAACAACAACAAGAAGTAATCTAACTGTATCCACAAACTACACAGGGACAAATTACAAACCCTAAATACGAATAAAAAAAAAAAAAAAAAATCAAAACTTCAAAAATTAACTGCTACAACAACCACACACCAGTTGCTGCCCAATGCTCGAGAGCTTCAACTTGGCAACGCTCATCAACAGCTAACTACCAAGCCAGCAAGCAAACATTGCGGCTAACCACTTTAGAACACCAAATACAATAACAAGAACAACACGGCCAAGTTGACCATGTCACCGCTTGTCAGCAAACTCAGCAAGACATTTCGTTGGTTACGTTGGTCCACCATTTGTGCCATTCTATTTTATATGTTCTTCATTGGATTGATATTGCACAGCACCACATACAAACTACAAAGCACACTTAAATCGGTGGGGAGTAGCACAAGTGATGCAGCAGCCACAGCAATGCAGGGCGGTGCAACATCACAGCACGCGCCGCAACATCAACACCACCAAAAACAAATAGAAGACGAATATTATGCACACGAAAAGTATCCAGTCGAAGCAAGAATAAATGAAAAGAAACAAAAACAAAAACAAAGCGAAACGACAAAGAGTGTAGGTGGCGTGTTGTTGGTGCAGCACATCAGCACAGTAAAAGGAAATGATATGTTGAATAGACAACCGGAAGCTATGCTGGCCACAACAAACCAACAACAAAATGTGCTGAGACGCACCAGAGACGATGGTGACGGACGAGTAGTAAGCAAAACAGAGAGTGGGAGTGAGAATGAGAGGGTGGGGAGCGTGGGTGCTAGCGCGTTTGTGAGTAAAAATGTAGCAGCTAACGTTGGTGTTAGTGTTCTTGGTGATGGTGTTCTGAGTAGCACGCGACGAGTCGGCAAAGCTAGCGAACCGGAAACAGTTATTTTAGCAGCAAGCTCTGTCAATGAGAAGCAAATTCTGGAGAAAGCATTCAAACGGTGAGTAACTCTCAATAAATTTGTATAAACTCAGTTTGTTTGTGTGTGTGTGTGTGTGTGTGTATGGTAGAATGGTAGGAAAAGCAAGGGAGCGCAAATAAAAAATGGTGTTAATGAAAAATGCTAAGGGCGTTCAGTGTGAAGATTGCGGCAGTGCTTTGTTTCAATTTCATTCTTGTGTTTTATATTCGTTTTCTTTTATTTTTAAGACAAAAACAAACGCGCGACACTCAATATCCAGCGGAGTTGAAGTGGAAGAGGAATGGAATATTAATGATAACAAAATGTTATCATTAATTTTGTATAAATAATTACTGCTCAGAGACAAATTGCTCTACAAGGGCTTAAGGGTGCTTTTATATAATGTTGATGTGCAGAAGCTTCGTATTCCAATACCGACAATTCGGGACTTTCGACTGATTCAGGCTTCTGTTTTTCAAACCTGTTTCAACTATTCGCAATCGCAGCGAAAAGAGAAGTCGTTCAGTGGACAGCCACGATTAGAAGTTTTTGACAGTTATGGGGTTAATTTAATATCTCAGGTTTGACAGTTATTAGGTGAATTTAGTATCTCCTATTTGACAGTTATTAGGTGAATTTAGTATCTCAGGTTTGAAAGTTATGAGGTGCTTTTAATATCTCATGTTTGACAGTTATTAGGTGAATTTAGTATATCATATTTGACAGTTATGAGGTGAATTCAATATCTCAGGTTTGACAGTTATGGGGTTAATTTAATATCTCAGGTTTGACAGTTATGAGGTGAATTTAGTATCTCATATTTGACAGTTATGAGGTGAATTTACTATCTCATATTTGACAGTTATGAGGTGAATTTAATATCTCAGGTTTGACAGTTATGAGGTGCATTTAATATCTCATGTTTGACAGTTATAAGGTGAATTTAGTATATCATATTTGACAGTTATGAGGTGAATTTAATATCTCAGGTTTTACAGTTAATTTAATATCACACCATAGCACTTGATTATCGTTGGTACAGATGCTTTGTATGTATTAGCTTAACACCCATCGATTTGATTTTAACATCCGATTTCGGTTTCGATTGCGTTAAAACAAATTTTTAAAAATCCGATTTCGCTACCAGCTCCAGTAACCTTTCTTCCGTAACAATCCATTTACCTATAAAGGGACAATAATTTTAAGAAGTTGTTGTTGTTGCATTTACGTGATGAAATGCCATTTACTTTCCCCTTCTGTATAGCAAATGCTGACCCAAATATACTCATAGCTGTGCTAATATTTTATCAAGGATCTGAATTTGTATTCTAAGCTTACTCTAATGGAAAATATCGTAAGGCAAATGCTATCTTCTCTGTGGCGGAAAAGGAGATTGAAGGAAATCAGAGAGCTGGTAGATTAGAATAGATTGATGACAATACCCCGAACGTGTCGATTAGGAAGCGCGAGGATCTCACTGCCTTTGGCGTTAAAGTTGCGTAGAATCCGTAGAGATGCGCGTGCTCTTTCTGCTTGCAATTTATACTTCAGCCACTGGCCGGGTGTGAGAAATGAAAAACAGTTATGCTTTCCATCAACACTACACAGGTAGAGAAGGTCATCCTAAAAGCGTACTGATGTGCCTTTAATGGCTATCTTCAATTTACCTTTGTCCAACTTTTTCGCATTTTCGGAATCCAAAAAACCCGTGGCACTCTTTTGCTAAAACCTATGAAACTTGTTATTATCGGATACTCCTCCCCTCGTCCATAGTGAGCACTTGAAGATGTGTTAAGCATCGCCTTCATTATCTCACCATACACTCATTTCGGTACTTTTGTGCACTTTGACTTCGAAGGTAAAGAAATAAAAAAGGACCACCTCTGTCTCAGGACAGTCTTTTATAAAAAGTATTCGATTTTTCATCCATTTAGAACATATTGGAAAAATTGTGAACTCACTCCAGCTCACTCCCGGAAACCCTTTTTCTTTAGTTGACCAGACAGTTAATGCCCATCGCTTCGCTTCCATTACATCATCCACAGCATTGGCTAGCTAGTTGTCAGCTCAACTTAGTGACTTGTAATGCAAATATGTTTGAGTCGATGCATTTGAATGGAGAAAACTCTCTAAGGACTACAGTTTCGATTCAATTTCATGCCATTCAATAGTTTTTGTCATGATTTTTTAAGTGAGAAGTATCGATGGCCCGATTTACATATTATATTGGCATCCAAACCCACAACCAATCAACACCATGCACTTTTAAATTCCTTCTTTAAATACGCCAACAATAACAACAACAACAAATCATTTTTTTGTTGTTTTCAGGGTTAAAAGTTTATTGAGGATGAGCTGAAATCGATGAACGCAAATTTCAATGCAAAAATGCCAATGCGCTGAGCATAGCTGTGGATGAGGATGGTGTTTCAATTCCCATTTAGTCTTTGAGTTTTGTGTTTTTTTTTTACTTTCATGCGGTTGCACATAACAGCGACAGCACCAACAACAACAAGTCGCCACACAATCTACCAAAGTAAAGTGATTCTGATTCTGATTTTTTTTTTTTTCATTCTTTCATTCGATTTTACATAATGGAACACACAAAACCCTGGCATTCAACTGCAATATTTAGTCGGTGAATCCGTACGAAAAGCAGTGAGGGGGTGTACTCGGTTCTTTGTAGTGTCCAGGCAGTCAAACTTACTAATTACCACAGACAGCGCAACTAGTTGATGTTCTCTCTCATTTTCATACCATAAATTTTTAAACAGCGTTGTTCTACGAAATATCAGCACTGATGTTACTCTCTGAACTGTCTCATCATATAAGCTGAGTTTAAATTCAACAAAAGTTTCGTTTTGTCATGTTCCGCAGAGGAATGGATTCCGCATCGGATTAAATTTCTATACCGAATTCAAAATTCTGTTTCTCAATCCTATCGAAATCGTTAAATTCCAACATAGAACAAATGCTATTCGAACTGTCAACATTCAACGATTTTTGCGGTGCTCATTATTTGAATTTCATTTGTGTTCGCCTACAAAACTTGCGAAAAGTGTAAGTAAAGTGAGAATGATGTAAAACTCTCTAGCAACGCAAAAAGTAAAGTTGTTTTTCCTTGTCACGATCAGCTGTTTTCACCACCTTGAAATGTCAAAAGGCGCTCGCTCGCTGCAAATGTTTTGTGTGACCGAACACTTTTTCAGTTAAAATTTTATAAAATTATAAGATTTCTAAAAGTTTTAGTGCTACCGAACACAGCTATTAACTTAACCAAAAAGACATTGAGTTATGTATATCATGTACATATGTATCAGGAGGAAAAGAAAAATTGATCAAGCCATGTCCGTCCATCTGTGAAAACGATAACATGAGTAAATTTTGATTTATCTTAATAAAATTTGGTACGCAGGTTCCTTGGCTTTCATCTCCGAGTGCTATTAAAAATGAGCGAAATTGAATAACAGCCACGCCCACTTTTTATATATAGAATATTTTCGAAAATACAAAAAATGTGATTATTCACTGCATAAAACACCTGAGAATAAAAATTGGCAGAAAATAAAGTTTTCAAAAAATTTGTTTAAATGGGCGTGGCACCGCCCACTTTTGGTAAACTCAAATTTAGAAATATTATTAATTCTATTCAAGATATCGGAAAGATACTAAGCACACAGATTTTCATGACTATAAGGAGTGTTCGTGAAAAAAATGGGCGTGATCGGCTAAGGCCACGCCCACTTTTATATAAAAGATTTAAAAAAAAGACCATAGATATACTTAATAGGCAAAACTTTGCTTAAATTAGCTTTATATCATTTCTATATCACTTTCAAAATGGGAGTAAGAGAAGAAACTCGAAAAATATAAATTTTCGAAAATGGGCAATTTATTTATCTAAAAGAAAAGGCCGTTTCTCCATCCGTGGGTCTGCCTGTCCGTCTGTCTATTTGAACGCAAAGTAAACTATTAGCCCTGTATCGGATACGAGCATTGATTCCGATAATTTTAAATTGAGAACACGAACAAGAATTTCTATCGCACGCAGTATCTACTCCGACACGCATCGGATTTTAGAATATAGCTATCCCTACTGTTCGGAATTAACCAAAAAAAATTCTAATTGTTGGACGAGAATGTTTGCTGACTAGTTGCACTTTTGACTGCAGTGGTTTTGATGTATCGTTGTCAATGATTCATTGAACTAGGGTTGTACGTAATTATCATGTCGCTTTTGCTATTTGTGTAACCCACTCATACATACATATGTATGATTTAGGTTTCCGGTTCCTGATTTAATATCAGAACTAAAACTATTAAGGTTGTTTCCGGATCCTGACATGAAAGAAATA
Organism: Sphenella marginata; assembly: GCA_951509765.1. Classification (NCBI taxonomy): domain Eukaryota; kingdom Metazoa; phylum Arthropoda; class Insecta; order Diptera; family Tephritidae; genus Sphenella; species Sphenella marginata. The sequence goes on from OX608079.1 coordinate 22,432,488, forward strand.
AAACTATTTTGTTTTTTGTGTTAACTTTAAGTTTAATTTTTATTTAAATTTGGACATCGACTTATTCGGCCAACATATCAGACGAAGACTGACTGGACTTATATCTCTGTAGCATTCTCTAAGCGATCGATTTATATTTATTATAATGAGAGTGAGAATGAGGATATAAAATAAGTAGATTGAAAACCAGTATATTTAGAGTACACTATTGAGCTATTTAGTAGCATAGGAGGATAATACATAACTTATGTACACACCGCAAAAGCTATTCACACATACCAACCACTCAATGTGATAATGAAAGACCATATGGATGGTTCATAAAAAAATATATATTCATACCCAACAAAAAAATTATCCTTGTAAGGGTTATATATTTTGGTGAATGGTGCTGCATCATCAAGTTAAAGGAGGGCGAAAGTCGACATAAAGGAAACCTCGTTTGGTTGCAAATGGCTTAAAGGGCTCCTTGCCTACTCTGATCTGATTTAACAATCATCGAGGAGTCCACTTGGTTAGTAGGTAGAACAAAAAGTTGCTACAAACAAGGTATAAACCAGCATTGAGCTCGATTTTTCTCTTTGAAAGATATCCTTATGGATAAGCCTGATCGGCCCCCTTAACAAGAAGTCTTTTTCTTCATTATGAGATCCACGATTTGCATATTAATCTCCTTTAAAATCCACGTTGTTTTCATTTCCTCTTGTTTCCTTTCCGCTTACTACATTTTTGCTGGGTACGAGGCAATAAGTTCATTTTAGTGGGCGTTTGTTTGTATCCAATTGAGATTGTTGCCATTTTATTTGGACTTTTTGGCGTTTGAGCGGGTCCCATTGCAACTTATTAACGATGCATGCTTTTGGAATTTCTTTTTTGAATGGAGAGCATTTTAAGGCCACTAATGCGTATTTCCATAATCTACGAAAGCCCGTCCTTATTACGTTTCGTGGCTTTCCCAGACAAGTCGTTTTTACTGCGGCAATGCACTGTACACACAACGCATGAACCCCAGTAGACTAGTTGACGGTAGAAACTCCCTCGTTCCTGCGACATTGAGGGCTGATATAGTCGAAATAAAAGAAAGCTATAAGAGACAACTAGCACTCCGATAAGATGGCTAACGATATACTTACCAATATTGTGCACGTGGAAAGCTTCGAAAGCTTTCCTGAATAGCAGAAATTACGAAAAAAAATAATGCTAAGCCAACTTTTTTGCCACCACTAAAGCAAAAAAATTTTCTTGGTATAAAATGGATCCTAAATGCTTAGTTAGAACTCTTATAAAGCATTCGTGAAACTTTCGTTCATTTTCACTCATTAGTTTTCAAGTGTTGTGCGCACAAACACACAGACAAACAGACAAAAATTTTAAAAACTCTTAATTCGGCTATTGCTGCGCTGAAAACGATTTACATAGCAAATTTTTCTGTGAAATTTGATACACATTTCCACGAAAAGTAAATATTAAATAACGAATGGAGCAAAAAAAAATATTAAAAAAATATATTTTTTGTGACCTTATGTGACCTGTGAACCATCAACCGCATAAATAGTAAATTTAGCCATGCCACATGCAATGCCGTTATTGAGTAAATGTTGAAAGGAATTAAATTTTTATTTGTGTCATAAAAACAGCAGGCAACCGGAGCACGTTTTACATTCATTTTCACACATACACATACATTCATAAACATGCATACATACACCCAACCATACATTTGACCAATCCACTGTTTAAGTGGTGAAAAAAAAAAATATTAATTTGTATAATGAAAATTGGATGTAAAACGAGCAGTGAAAAAGAAAATATTTGAGATTTTTATGGGTCACATGCCGCGAGCTTGAACTTTTTGGCCCCACGGTGTTAGCTGAATGGGCTAAATGGTTTTGTTGGGCTTTTTTTTGTGGAAATTTTGCATTTAAAATAACGAAGGCGGGCTAACAAATGAACAACTCTAAATGTAATTGCGCAAGTGTGCGATAAAATAAATTCGTAAAGCAAATCTCCAGTCCAGCTGTAACAGAAATACAACCCGTGCCCTTTGGTTCAATCACTACAACCTTAATCGGCCGATTATAAATAAGGCTTCGGTTATGGTACCAATGTCGATAACGGGTTTTGCTCTAACTCGATAGCTTTGCTGGTTTTGGTTTTAGTACTAGTTTCGGTAACTTCGGTACTAGTTTCGGTACTCTCTCCGATTTTGCTTTCAGTTTCGAATATGCTTTCAGATCCGTCCCCTGCTGTTGTTGCTTTAGCAGTACTACAACCTGTCTAGCCGCACATTTATTCATGGAATGGGAAGTGTCTGACGGAGTTATATAATATTAGGAGTCCTTTCTGCCTTCAAATTTGGTACGCTCCAGCACTGCCCCTAATTCCTTGAGCACGTTGTCGTTGACGCTTTTTTATAAAATTCATACCTAGCTCGTGCATATTCTCCACTCGCAGGGCAAGTCCCAGCCTGCTTTCAGTTTCCGTCTTACCTATTTTCATTTCGAGTTTTGGTTAAAGTCTCTTCTCATTTTTGGCCATTAGGTTAATTTTCGAATATATTAATAGTTCCTGCCGATTTTCGCCTATGTTTTTTGAGTCGCCTTTCGTCTCAATTCTGATTCCAGCTATAGTTCCAGTCTGGAACCCGGCTTAATAAAACGGTCCTGGCTACGTTTTTCGTTTTGGTCTGGTTTTGGTTCAAGTTTCGGGTACAGTTTCGGGCTCAGTTTCGAACATGTTTTTATCCCGAAGGCGTTTCAGTTTCGGTTGTTGTTGTTGTAGGTTTGGTTTCTTTAATGGTTCCAGTTTTGGCTCCAGCTCAAGCTCTATCTGTCTAGCTTCGGTTTCTGTTTCGGTTTCGGGGATAGATTTGTTCTCGTTTATGGGTCCAGTTTCGAAACCAGTTTTGATTCCGGCTTCGAATATGGTTGCGGCACCGATTTCGTTTGTGTTTCGGTTCGAATTCGAATATGTCTTCTTTCAAGATTTCGATTTTGCTGGTTGCGAATTTGGTTTTCTCATGGTCTTCGTTTGGTTGGTTTTGATTTCGATTCTACTTACAAAATGCTTTCGTTCCCACTTTCGACTATGTTGCCGCCTTCAACGACGTATTCCATTAATTCTCCGAATTCAGTTTTGGTGCCAGTGTGGAGTAAGGATTCGTGCCAGTTTCAGTTTTGGTTTCAGTGTTGCTTCAGTTTCGGTTACGATTCCTGGTACGGCTTGAGGAATTTTTTCCAATATGGATTTCCATGTGTATGCCAGTCCTGTACTGCTTTCGGATTTCGATCCGGGTTTTGGTTTCGGTTTTTGTTTTGGTTTCAGTTTTGGTTCCGGTTCCGTTACTGGGTTCGGGTACGGGTTGGCGACTTGTACCCAGTTTGAATTTCCGTGTTGATCCAAGTTCTTTGCAGGTTTCGGGTCTCGATCCCGATTTTGCTTCAAGCCTTAAACTTCATATCGGCTCCGTCGATTCTGGTTTCGGTTTCAATTTCGGTGCTTTAGTTATTCTTCTCCTTTTTTCTTATTTTCTGTGGTCCCCTCTCCTTTCCTATCCATTCGTGCTCGAAACAGAAGTAAAAATCCCAACAACTATCTAAATGCCTAACGTAATCAAAATTAAACCGATCAACTGACACACATACATACATATCTACGTACATACTTTTTCGCATTTTCCTCACCCTCGCTGCAGCTACATAAATAACTTTCAACGAGTTAATTTCCTAAAAGTTATAAATTTAAGTTTGCACAAATGTTTGTATGTATGTATGTACGTTTGTATGTTGATTTGTTTATGAAGCGGCATGTACACTGCACTCTAAACTTTTACTTTGCTTATCTTTGCTTTTGCTATGCGCTTTGTTGTGCGGCGGCTTTTATTTAAATTGCAAATTCGCAACGAATTTATGCCCCGCATTTTAGAGCAAAGCCGAGCCTGCCTGTAACACCTCGAGGTTAGGAAAGCAACAGCAAAAAGCAGTAAAAAAAAGTGAAAAATTAAAAGTTTCGATTTTATATTATAAAACGTGATGTGCCTTGAAGCATTAGGGTGATCTAAAATTGCTTGGGATTAGATACCCAGCCCGGCGGATTAAAAGTCGATTGTTCTAAGATGAGCTTACTCGCAGACATGACTCTTTTGATATCTTATTTGATGCTCGGAATTTTGATAATACCACCAGTCTTTATGCAACTGGGTATACCAATATGAATGAGATTATTCCAAGACTGCTTTAAAATAATTTCAGAACCATTTTGAGATAGTTTTTGGAATCAGTGTGACAAAAGTAGTTGCTAGCGGAATGGCAACCAAATCTAAAAGAGTCACTGATCCTAAAGAAGTCACTTTAAAAAGTCGCTAGCTCAGCAACAGAGTCACTGATGTAAGTTCCATAGTTTCAAAAAGTCAGTCGTCCTCCAAAAAAGTAACTGTTTTCAAAAAAGTTACCGCCTCCAATAAAATCACTAATTTCAAGAAGTTTCCGTAAAGTAACTTTTTCCAAAAAAAAAGTCGATGTTTTAAAGAAGTCACTGGTTCTAAGAAAGTCGCTGCCTCCAAAAAATCCACTGGTTTCAAAAAGTTACTGATTCCAAACCCGCTATTTGTTCTAAAAACGAAATAGTACAAAAAACCCCATTGCTTGCAAAAAAATCAATGGTTTCAAAAAAGTTGTGGTTCCATGAAAGTCACTGGTATGAAAAAGGTTCCAAAATGTAAATGACGCAAAGAAATTTTCTGGTTCCCAAAAATTCATTAGCTTGAAATAAGTCTTATCTCCTCAAAAACCCCCAAAAATATCCAAACGGAATTGGACGAAAAAACTCGTTGCTGCTTGCGAAAAACAAATTTTTTCCAAAAGTCACTGGTTTCATAACAGTTGTTCTGAAATAGTCACTTTTTAAAAAAAAAATTCTATGATTTCACAAAATTCAATGAATCCAACAACGTCAATGTTAAAAAAAAAACTAGTTTTCAAAAAAATCACAAAGCAGTCACTGTCCAAAAAAACTGTTCGAAGAAAGTCACTTTTCCAAAAAAGGTCACTTGTTTCTAAAACACCAATCACTGGTTTAAAAAAAGTCACAAAAGTCGCTCCAAAGGGAACTGTTGCTCAAAAATTAAGTGCTTCTGAAAAAGTCACTGGCTACAGTTCAAACCAGACCTGTTAAATTATGATTATTAATGTTAATCATTGATAATCAAATTAAATTTTTTATTATTTTTGTAATAATTGATTAATTATGATAATCGAACATTTTTAGAATAACTAACGGATTAGGGTTAAATTTTGTGTTCGATTAATTTAATGGGGATCTATTTCGTTTCCAAATTTAATCCTAGGATTAATCAAATTAATCAAAATTTCAATTTGATTAAAAAAAATTTATACGAGGATGAATAAGAGAAATTTCTGAGAAAAAAAGGTTTCCTATATGACTCTTATTCAAGCTGATATTATATAATTGCTCGGTTTGGACGGCCAGCGCAAGAAAGGAAATACCCTCATTTCGGTCTCATAAACGAGCTTATAAAGGTCATAAGCGCTCCCATTTCGGACTCCTTTCTGACTCATGTGTGACATCTATGGTTGGCTGGGAATATATAATTTTTGATTGACACACAATTTTTTAACTTTAATTAATATTGAAATATTTCAAATGTGTTATTAATCGCAATTAATCATAATCAAAAATTTTAATCACATTGAAATGTTGATTAATTTGATTAATCGTAGGATTAAATTTGAAAACGAAATAAATCCTCATTAATCAAACACAAAATGTTATCCTATTTAATCTATTAATTATTCTAAAAATATTCGATTATCATCATTAATCAATTAATTTAATAGAGCAGTTTAATATAATTGATTTATAACTTGAATTTAGATTTAACAGGTCTGGATAAAACTGCCATTGATAATCGATATCGCAGGCAAAAAATCGTTATTTAAGAACTCGATAAATTACAAAGTTTAAAGTATTTACTGGTTCGCCCTAAAGAATATAATTTTCATAATCATTCCCTTATAAAGTACACACATACATACATACCAACAAAAATATAGAAATGAAGGGCGTTGTTTACCAAAAAGTTGCGATAATCTTAAAAAATTTGCGGTTGTGAATATGAACCAACTACGCCAGTTTGTATATATCAATGGATGTGCATGCTGGTACTTGCTACTTTGGATTGTACATATGTACATCTATTCCTAAGTATTTATGTACATAGTTATGTATGTACTCACAACTGTTTTACGGCCATTTCGGTTAAAATGAAATTACCCAGAGATAGTCGAACAACTGAATGGAGCTTTAACTATTTGCAGTGGCTAAATTAAAAACTTTTAAACGCCATTTATACTTAATTGAATGGATAATAAATTTTTTTTTTTCTAAAGTTGGACTTATTTAGCTTCATTTTTGTTAATCTGCATACATATTTACCTACTTATTTCGATTGAGAGTAAATTGAAAGTAATTTGGGGAAATTTTATTCACACAAAAGTTGAAAGTTTGAAGTGTTTTCACTTCTGCTACTTTATTGGTGGAAGTTTTTATTGTTGTTGATGTTGATATAATCTCATTAAAGAATTACCGAAGTTTTGTTTTGTGTAGCTCAACACAGCAGACGTACTACGGGAAAGGACTACTTCTATTAATGAATATTGAAACAAGTTTCAGTGATCCCTTGGCAGATTTAGTTGGTTGTATGATAAACTCTGAGAAAAATCCTATCAGTTCTGTCTCTTTGTTATAAAAATTCTATTTTACAACTTCAAGGAGAAAGTCGTCAGTATTGAGCTCGAACAATTTGTCTCCTCGTCGCATATCCTAAAGGATCGTCTCAATAAACAAAGTAATATCAAATTCATCCCAACGATCCATCAACCTGGCTGGCCGTTTCAGAAAATAAAAACCATGGTTCTCTAGGTCACATCATAAATTGTGTGGAAAGAATGTCTTTTAAGGGATGTGAGTATAGGGGGATCTATACCACATTTCCTGATGAAGATCGGATTAGCCCATGGATCTATATTCAACTTTAAGTACGAATCAGTCGCCTTAATAATCTTCCACCATTCATGGGAAACACTGCCGCCTATCATCGATGCCACTTTATGATCCCTAACAAGATCAGAGTAATGCACTAAGTTTAGGTTAGGTTTTTTTTTTGACTTGCACCCACCTTTTAAGATAGTTTGGACGTAACTTCTGTAATCACTTTACAATTTCGGATAAGACTATATCGACCGCGGATGAGTTCTCCGAAAGCCGAGTAGCGGGAAACTGTTTCAAACATGTTTAAGACCGCCAGGGCTGAGTGAGTTTTAATGAATCCAATGATCGATTTACACTTATCCAATTGGACCGAAAGATGGGTACAATTTTCTAGCCCCATTCCTGATTAGAGTTCTGCGTAAGATTCAAAGCCAAGCTGGGTGTAGTCGTAAGCTTAGCGCCCATAATGAGCCGTATTAACGCCCAACAGGAAGTACGTTCCGGGCCCAAAAGTGTTTCTATAGAAGGCTTTTGGCAGCTTTGTCAATATGAACAGTCCTTTGCTGGATGTGGATCATATACTCCATGTGACAATAGCCGACTGCCGCGGGAAAACCTTACTGTAGGTATATCATAAGTCAGTCAGTCATGAGGTGAGGGCTCATCACAGTCCGGTAGGAAAGCGCGCTCATTAGTTTTGTACTCTCCAGACATTGGACTTTAGTTGTTGTTGTTGTTTTTATATTAGCTGGTTTGTTGTTACAAAAAATTTTAGTTTAATTTTTTATTATATGGTAGAGATAAAAAAAATATATATTTTTCTCACTCAAATCAAAAATTTCTTTCCTCCCCATTCTAGTGCCGATCGCGATCACAACTCCGAGCTGACAATACAAGAACTCGCCGTCTATATCAATCAGAAGATCATCGATCATATTGAAGAGGCGATACAAAAGAATGCTCACGAGTTCCAACGTGTCGACACCGCGCCCGCTGATGGTCTCATTACATGGGAGGAATATCATCATTTCTTTCTCAAGGAACATGGCATGACCGATGCAGACATTGATGAACACAACGAAATCAAACACACGTCATTGAATAGGAAAGCGCGTGAAGATATGATGCGTGATAAGGCGCGTTGGTCTGAAGCGGCACGCACCGATCTCTTCAGTTTAACAATCGATGAATATCTTTCGTTTCGACATCCCGAATCGAGCATAACAAACTTACTCGAATTAGTTGATGATCTCTTGCGTCAGTTCGATCAAGATGGCGACGATCAGCTAACGATCGAAGAATTCTCTGAAGTGAATACGGATGATGATGAGGATTTACGTCGAAAATCGCTTATCTCACAAACGGTGGTAGAGAGGAGGGCGGAGTTTAAACGTATTATCGATAAGAATAACGATGGTAGAGCGGATCGAGAGGAATTGTTAAATTACGTAAATCCGAAGACGCCACGTTATGCACTGCAAGAGGCGGCCACGCTTTTTAGTTTGACCGATGAGAACAAAGATGGACGATTGACATTGAATGAGGTGAGTACGGTGTGGTGAATTTGGCTTTTATTCGAGTCTGTTGTAGCATGCTTTTAGGCGCATATTTTTCTTGTATTATTTTTATATAATGATGTTCTCTTCTTCTTTTTTGCAGCTGACTGAAAATGCCGAAATTTTCCTTACATCTAAGATGATAGACACAGCAAATAGTTTTCACACGGAATTCTAAATTTACCACGCACCTCAAGTACTAGGAAAATGTTGATTAGAAACAAAGACAACAAATCGTCACAATGGTCAATTTATAGCAAAAAACCGTAGACTTTATATTGCACCGTAGAAGAAAGTGTTCATAGTTGCGACTTCACAGGTTTCGAGCGCTGGAGTTGTAGGTGTCGCTGTTATTCAAGTGGGTATCGGATACTGCAATTTCCAGAGAATTCTTATCTCTTAAATCCCAATCGTCATCTCATCTTCTTTCGACACTGTCCATGATTCTTAGCCATACATCAGCACAGGTAGATTTGTAGAGTATGATCTTTGTTCATCGAGAGCGTTAAGTCCGCTCAGTTGCTTACTCAGTTCAATGTAGCTCTTATTAATATGAGTGATTCTCATGAGAATTTCTCTACAGACTGGTTCTAAAATAAACAAAGTCCCAAATGGCTACCAAGACGAAGATGCGCCTATTCTTTCCTCTCTGGCAGAGTTTTTGTAGGTCAATTAAATTGAAGAAATCTTATAATGAAAAGTAGGCTTACCTTACGTTTCTTCGGGTTTTGAACGGTTCTTGAATGTCCTTCGCAATTTAGATGTACCTACAGTTGCTCATAGCCATGTCGAGTATCTTTTCATGAATCTTTTGAAAGGCTTACCGTCTCAGGTTTGAAGCTACTTTCGACAGATACGAACTTGTCTTCCTTCGAGAGTTCGCTTCATTTTATCGTTTCTTCCATCGTCATCGGTTAGGGTAACATAATCGTACCATTTCCCAAACTCTGATCAGTTTTTACATATTGAATGGATTTTCTGATAGAACTTTAGGAGCTTTTCAGGAAATAATCGGAGTCAGGTACTCTCCATTATTACGGAAAAAGTTAAATAGAATACAAGGAATTGGAATAGAAATATCGGCCGTAATCACCTCGCAATATAGCCGATTTTTTTAATGCTATTCCTTAAAAGCACTCTTTCATTATTTTTTTTGAGTGCTTTTCCTCTCACTTTTCCAATTGGTAGTATTTGAAGATGGCTACAAAAGATAGGGTGCTCTCCACAAAATCCCATTAAAAAAATATAGAAGAGAAATTGACTTAGAACCATCGAAACCTGTAAAGTTGCACTAATTTCGATATTAAATATTACATCGGTTTTAATCTACTTTTGTTAATTAATAAGTTTGGTAAAATACATAACACTAAATTGTTAATTATAATTAAAATCCTAGTAATATTTCAATCCTATGCAATTCCTAATACTCAATAAATGCCCATATTCATAAAAAATAGAAAAGCTTTATAAAGCTTTTATAAAGCTCTTATTATTTTATTTTTTATGAAAATGTAACTTTAAAAAGCTTTATGAGCCATTTCTATTTTTTATGAATATGGGCGAAAATAAAATAAAATATTTAAGTTAGTTATAAATAAATCGTAGCAGATCTAAGCATTGTAAATACATATATAAATCAGCCGATATTTAGCAGATTTTTGTAAAAGATTTTACTCAAAGTAATCATTTGCTATTATTTAAACTATTAACACTTTTGGTTAGTAAAAAAATTTATTGGAAAATATTTCGTTATAAACAAAGCAATTGCTAGTGATATTATCTTTTAAGCAAGTTGAAAAAATGTTTTAATATAGTTTAACCAGATCAAAAAATTACTAAAATATTTATAAAAATTCATTTTATTCATAACTAATATACTATTTTTTGTTAAATAAATAAATGTATGTGTACTTATATAAAATCACTGTGAGAACTATTTATTTCAAGCAAGAGAGCTGTGGAAAAAGTACTCTCTTCTGTTATAAAAAAAAAACTTTGGAGCAAAAGTTTAGGCGCTTTAAGTCCGCTATACACCGCTTTGCGAATGTGAAGATTCAATGTCGCGGAAGTTGGGATTACCAGTACTAAGCCAAAGGCTGAAATGAACTTGAAAATAGATCGCCACGTCAAAACGAATTGTTCTAAACTACTACATCTGTATATCTAGACTATTCCTTGAAGCTTAGCAGGATCCATGGCAAATGAGAAGTCATTTTATCCAGCCGATGATGAACCTGCAGACCATTCCAAATATCCATACAGAGTTGGTAAACTCTTCAGCAACTCCCGCCAGGTGAGCGTCGTCTTACAGCTAAAAGCATCATCAATATGAGCTGAAGAAGTCGAACATTCGAGTAAGACGCGAGGCACTCTGACTCAACTTCAGCCCAAAATTGTATTATTTTAAAACCTTACAAATCCAAACTAAATCTCGACATATCAAATATTTGTCCCGTATATGCTGTGTCCCCTCTCATTAAAACTACCCACCCCAAGGAATCCTTTAGAAGAGTTAAGCATTTCTCTTTCCCACGACTCGATAGACAGACGTTGCCCACTTTAGTAAGCCCTTAAGGCAGAACTCCACAAGTATCCTCTTGGGTGTTGCAGATTACAAAGCTAAAGACCGAGTTGGAACTCTACAACATCTGAATGGTCAATAGATTGGTTGCGGAGTTAGCTCTAAGTGGAATATGTGTCAAGCATGCCGTCACTGATAGACTCGCTGTCATCTTATTTATCCGAACAAAGCACGTTCCTTCTATTGAACTCGTTTTCATATCACTTCGAGCAAACTCTCAGTCGTGTTTAGTCATTTGCACATTTTGTCTTTTAAACTTTTCAAGCTTCCACGTTTATTCAAATTTAAAAACTTAAAACTAAAAAGACAACTACACTTCCAGAATTCCGAGACTACTTTCAAATTCTCTCACTAAAATGTTTTAGTCAAATTGAATGGATTCATCAAAAATTCATGGCGCGCAAAAACCATTTCAAAGCTATCAAATGCAATTCGCAGCTCAATGTCATTTCGACAGCCATGAATGACGAATGAGATACAGAAACCATGAACCATGAAGACTTAAGAAAACGAAAATGCAAAACAAATGCTAAGAAATCTAAAAAAAAAAAAAACTAACAACAACAAAATAAAGCATACAAATCTACCCACAATATTTGGATGGATTAAAAAACCCGAATGTAAGCACTTAAACTCAACTGAACTCAGACTATAACCCATGACAGCTAAAATCCCACCACCCATCATATTTGAGTAAACATAACCTACCACACCACACCACACCACATTTTTGATTACTTTTCGGTCCAATGTCACTTTATTGCTCGAACGAAACTGCAAACTGCATTTCATTTCTTTGCTCGTTTCCTTCCTTCCGGTTTATACTCGTACTCGTATGCATGTACCGTTAGTATTACTATTTGTTACTGCTACAAGTCAATGTTGTTGTTATTGCTATATAACTATGTAAATGCAACGTTGGCATTTATATTACTGTCGCTTTTACTGTTACTTTTATTTGTTTGTTTGTATGGAGTACATGTGTTGCTACAGGCAATTTGCACGTGCCTCTCTACAAATGAAAATGCTCTCACATCAACATCAACTCAATCGCACTCACAGCCCACAAATGTACTTCCGTAGTGGCGATATAATTGGGGACACCAGTGATTTTTGGTGAAGACATTAATTGAAAATTTAAGTGATTTAAATGGTTTGGAGAGAATAAAGCCCGTTTCGAAGTAGATTTTTGTGCAGTGATCAGCAGTCTTAAACCGAGATACTTCAGTTTGACCAGCCTTCTAGGCACTTTAGAATTTTCAACGTTTTGAGGTTAGGTTAGATTTTCGACAAAACTTTGGGACCCTCTTTTCCCGAAGTTCTCATTTCTCTTTAAAGAAGTAAGCAAAATGTAAGAAATTTATTTGGTTGTTGTAACCTCAAAACACTTTCTTTGTAACGTCAAACAGTCCTTTTTCGGAATGATTCCTGTAAGCTTCAGTACTAGCACTTTTTGATACACGGCCAACTACTACTTGAACGATAGTGTCATATATTTTAGAACTCTCTTGGGAAGGCATTCTTATAATTTACGTTCGAGGCCGCTAATTCAGTGACATCCTGGTGGACTAACAGAAATTGGATTGTTAGTTGTTCGTAGAGAAGAACTGTTGCAACATAACAACTATTTTGGACCAGTCTTTGTCACACTCTGCCTCCTCTTTTAATGAAACTTCAGCCTAAATTTCTTTTGATGCATTAAGAAGCTTTTGAAGGGAAGTTTCTCCCAGTTCCAAAATGAGCTCCCAGTACATACATCCCGATAATTGAGGGGCCCGGTAAGCAAACATTCACCTTTTCTCCTCTTAAGCAAAAGCCCTATTTCTTCGAATATTTAGTTGAGCATCAAGTACCCCATGAAAAGCTTTAGAGCAAGCTTAATAGTCGTTCGGAAGTACTGATCACAAAAAAGTGGTCATATTAAGCATTTATTGAAGATCGATGCCAGAGTCAGCTCCAACTTTCCAATTGATGCCCTTTCAGTGAGTAATAACGCTTCAGAACCTTCTTTGATTTCAAGAGCGGAATAACTAACAAGGAGCTTGGGCTTGTATCGAATTGAGCATGAAGCTTTTGACTGGCTCAGATCAATATTCATACACGACAAAGATCACGACCGTTGTCCCACTAGAAAAACTGTCATACCAACAACCTTCGCTTTCCTTGCATTGGATTTCATGAGTAATAAGAGAAGTCGCTGAGGCACTCCTTGATGATTGACAGACCACCACAGTTTATACCATATTTACGATCGTCCATTTTGGCTACAAAATTAAAACTACTTTCAGTTTAGCTAGGGGTTTCAAACCGAAGAAAACTGCTTTCCGAACCAAATATTTAGTGATTAAGTCCTTCAAAATTACTTCGACCCCACAGAAAGTATCATATGTCGTTCCGACAACCCCCTTGACTCTGGAGCTCTACAATAAATATCAAGTGTTCCTTATTATGTGTCCGGCACTGTATATTTATTTAGCATACCGAACCAAAATGGTAATCTGACATGAGGCATAGAGATTTCCATGGATATGCAATTGCATTTTGCTGCTATAGGATGTGTATCCTTTTCCTTTTCCGGCAATGTCATTGCAATAAATCGTGACTGAATAAACGAGGCGAAAACAAAATCAATTCTTTGAATTTTATAGAGAAATGTTAGGATGGTGAAATTTTAAAGTTGTAAATAGTACAGAGGACCTAAGAGAGCACTTCATATCAACAGAGGATTTTTCTCTACAGCGAAAGTTTATAAGGCTGGCACTGGCCCCTTCTAACTATGGGGAAGTAGTCGCAAGTGAGTGTGAACTGTCTGAAAACTCTCCACCAACCTTGCACACATTTTTCCAGAGTTCAGAACAATCTTACGAGTAGTTCTGACTCAGCCGAACTATAACCAGACAGTTTTTATTGACAGACAAAGATCCGCAGGAGTCATTTCTGTAAGCAATAGGACGAGATCCGGCATCACATTACACAGTCGTTTTATAAGCGAGCCCTAAAGGAATTTCATCTCGGCTTTATCACTTTGCACTTCACCAACTGGGCTCTTGTCCAACATAACGATTCCATACGGTGCCTTTATTTTATGGCACTCGAAGAGACGAAGGGGACAAGGCAACCTCACTTCGACTCTAGTTCAATCGGGATATGAAGCATTCCATTTATTTATTGTAAGACCACAGATATAATCTCAAAGGCCACAGCGGAGTCCTATCCACATTATACCCATAGCTGGCAGTTTGAATACTTTATAAACTCCCTAGACTCCCTTCATATTCTTACGTTCCGAGAGTTTCTCTGAAAAAGGACCACACCTGTGCGCTGTACAATCCAGACACTTAGCCACTGTCTTCTCCAGTCCCGGAAGATTGCAACGATCACAAGAGGTATTGTGTTCCACTTCCATTCGATCTCCATGTATAGTCCATCGACCAGTTTGAACTCCAGGTAAATTAGTATGTCATCTTCAGCTTGTGAATGCTTGAAAATCGTTCTTCGTTGAAGGAGGATTACGTGCTCTTAGGAACTTTACAGGAAAGTAATCGATTCCACTAGCATCTTTAATCTTGAGCTAATAGGAGCTTTCACTGATAATTTCCAGGGGTGCGAAAGCTTTTTAAAAGCTCCTAGACTAGAGAAGGTTATCCATGATATGAGCGTGGGTGAGACAGATGCAAAGATACCTGCTCTTATCCACCCAAATAGATTAGGCACGCATATGTTGAAGCACTTGAGCTTTTCGGAGACTGAATATTTTGCAGGAGGATGGGTCCGCGTGTAGAAGTCCACGTAAGTGGGGAAAGTTTCTGATCGCCATTCACTTGGGAATGGCCAGAGCGATTCTTTTGCATGCGGTCCAAGCAGCTCACTACTTCCGGGCGCTTGCGTCCAAGTATCCTCTGGGTAGCCACCGAACACCCGTTTGGTGGTGAGCTAAACGTGAGAAGGCGACAACCTGGCAAGGCCACTCCGACATAATCGGTTTAAGGGCTTATCAGGGGTTTACAAGCAGCGTCTGATCACCTAGTGGTGCGGCTGTAAGCGGGCGTCTGTCTTGGATCAAGCGGCTCGCTATATAAACGTGCACTTAAATTACAACCTCCCGTGGAACGGGTTGTGCGTTGGGTTTGGGACCCACCACATAAAACAACGTACCAATGAAATTCAAAAAAGCCTCGGATATGAGAACCCCCTTTTTAGATGACGACACACGCAAACGAAACAAGGACTACGATTTAAGGGCATGCACCTGGAATGTCCGGTCCCTCAATGGGGAAGGTGCCGCTGCCCGGTTGGTTGAGGCCCTGAGGAAGGCTAAAGCTGACATCACCGCCATACAGGAGATGCGATGGACGGGGCAAGGTAATATGAACAAACCACCTTGCAACATTTACTGGAGTGGGCATGTCGACAAGCGCAGATTTGGCGTGGGATTTGTGGTGGGAGAGAGACTCCGTAATCGAGTACTGTCGTTCACACCCGTGAATGAGCGTCTCGCTACAATCCGCGTAAAAGTACGATTCTTTAACATCTCGTTTATCTGCGCCCACGCTCCGACGGAAGAGAAAGACGACGTGGAAAAGGATGCATTCTACGAGCGCCTGGAGGAAACTTACGAGCGCTGCCCCCGTCATGACATCAAAGTCGTGCTTGGTGACTTTAACGCCAGGGTGGGCAAAGAGGGTGTATTTGGACCCACAGTCGGGAAGTTCAGCCTGCACGACCAGACTTCGCCAAATGGATACAGGCTGATCGACTTCGCCGGTGCCCGAAACATGGTCATTGCCAGCACCAGGTTTATGCACAAGAAGATCCATCAGGCTACATGGCTGTCTCCCGATCGAAGAACGCGAAACCAGATCGACCACATTGTGATAGACGGACGGCATGCTTCTAGCGTTTTAGATGTTCGCACAATAAGAGGTCCAAACATCGACTCCGATCACTACCTAGTAGCAGCTAAGATTCGTACCCGCCTCTGTACGACAAAACAGGTGCAACAGAAAACGCAAGGAAAGCTGGACGTCGAAAAGCTGCAATCGCAACAGACCGCCAATGATTTTGCAGACCGACTCTCACACCTGCTCTCTGAGAGCACAATTCAACCCAGTGGAATGCATGAGCAGTGGGAGCACATCACAGGAGCACTCCGTACCGCAGCCGAAGAAGTAATTGGATTCCGGCGAACGAGAAGAAACAACTGGTACGATGATGAAGAGTGCCGGGCTGCAACGAAAAGAAAGAACGAAGCCTACAAGGCAACGCTAAGATCGAGTGCAACAAGGAGTGTGTGTGAACACTACCGCGAGTTGAAAAGGGAAGCGAGGCGACTTTTCCGGGCAAAAAAAAGAGAGGCAGAAAAGCGTGAAATCAATGAGCTTGAGATGCTAGCCAATGGGAATAATGCCCGAAAATTCTATCAAAAAATTCGACGAATGACGGAAGGTTTCAAGCCCGGGGCAAATTCCTGTAAGAACGAGAACGGCGACCTGGTGACTGATGTTCAGAGAATACTAGAGATATGGAGGGATCACTTCTCTGCCCTTTTAAATGGAGAAATTGAGCAAGAAACCAGAGAAGAGCTCGAACCCGAACCCACAATCGAAGACGACGAAATTGACGTCCCAGAACCCGACTATAATGAGGTGCGAATAGCAATATCCCGGTTAAAAAACAATAAAGCAGCTGGCGCTGATGGTTTGCCTGCTGAGCTATTCAAGCATGGCGGCGAGGAGCTGGTAAGGCGTATGCACCAGCTTCTGTGCAGAATATGGTCGGATGAATGCATGCCCGAAGATTGGAATCTAAGTGTTCTTTGCCCAATCCACAAAAAAGGTGATCCTGCAAACTGCACCAACTACCGCGGAATCAGCCTTTTGAATATCGCATATAAGGTCTTGTCAAGCGTATTGTGCGAACGATTGAAGCCTGACGTGAACAGACTGATTGGACCTTATCAGTGTGGCTTCAGACCTGGAAAATCTACCATCGACCAGATTTTTACAATACGTCAAATCCTGGAGAAAACCCGTGAGAAAAGAATCGACACACACCACCTCTTTGTTGATTTTAAAGCCGCTTTCGATAGCACGAAAAGGAGCTGCCTATATGCCGCTATGTCTGAATTTGGTTTCCCCGCAAAACTTATACGGCTTTGCAAAATGACATTGAGCAACACCACCAGCTCAGTCAGAATTGGGAAGGACCTCTCCGAGCCGTTTGAAACTAAACGAGGTTTCAGACAAGGTGACCCCCTATCGTGCGATTTCTTTAATTTGATGTTGGAGAAAATAATACAATCTGCAGAACTCAACCGCGCTGGAACAATATTCTATAAAAGCGTGCAACTGTTAGCATATGCTGACGACATTGACATTATCGGCCTTAACAACCGTGCCGTAACCTCTGCGTACTCCAAACTAGAAAAAGAAGCGGAAAAAATGGGTTTGGTGGTGAACGAAGGCAAAACGAAGTACATGCTGTCATCAAGCAAAGAGTCAGCGCATTCGCGCCTTGGCACCCACGCCACTGCTGGCACCAAAAAGTTCGAAATAGTGAAGGACTTCGTTTACCTTGGATCCAGCATAAACTCCAACAATAATGCCAGCCTAGAAATCCAACGAAGAATTGCTCTTGCAAATAAATGCTACTTTGGACTGAGTAGGCAATTGAAAAGTAAAGTCCTCTCTCGACGCACGAAAATCACACTCTACAAGTCACTCATCGCTCCCGTCCTGCTATATGGTGCAGAGGCGTGGACACTAACAACATCTGACGAGGCTGCATTGGGAGTATTCGAGAGAAAAGTTCTGCGAAAGATTTATGGGCCTCTACGCGTTGGCGACGGCGAGTACCGAAGAAGATTTAATGATGAGTTGTATGAGCTTTACGCAGACGTCGACATAGTACAGCGCATTAAAACACAGCGGCTTCGCTGGCTAGGCCACGTCGTGCGAATGAACGAAGACGCTCCAGCCCAGAAGGTATACTTATCGGCACCCGCCGGTGGAAGCAGAGGAAGAGGAAGACCACCACTCCGATGGAAGGACCAAGTGGAGACCGACCTGCGATCTCGTGGGGTCTCCAATTGGCGCCAGTTGGCGCAAAGAAGAAATGACTGGCGAGCTATGTTGGACGGTCAAAATCGCTCAGGCGGTTAGATGGCCATTTAAAGAAGAAGAAGAATATTTTGCAGAAATTGGCAACCCTGCGTTGACCACCCACAGCATTTGTTTAAAGTTCCATTCAAATTATTTTATAAAATTTTTTTTTAGAATCAAAAGCAATTAAATTACTAACAGAATGCCATGAATTCCCAAGAGCATCCCATAAAGAGAAACAAATTTGAAAATAGCCTGATATTACTTGCTGCATACAATAACATACACACACACATACATACCGACATACTAAATACTTGGATACATGGATTACAATATTAAAAATTCCAGGCATTGTAAGAGCTCAAATTCATAACAAAAATGTCAGGATTTACTGGCGCGTAAACGAAATTTGCCAATAAAATTTTTTGTCAAATATTTACACAAGCTCGCATGCGAACCAGTTCAAAGTTTGATAACATAAAGTAAATGTAAGTAAATATGTAAACGATAGATATATATTATATACATCATGTTTATATAAAAAAAATACCCAGCAGGAAATATTAATAGGCCGACGGAACTTTCTTTTCGGATGGCGACCATGAAAAACTGAGTAAGGACTATAACTCAAGGCAATGCTCTTGAATGTCCATGAGTGCCGAACCTAGGTTTGTATGAGTCGTCGATTTTAGTCACCTTTCAAAAAATAGTTCCAACACTCTAGATTTGGACTGATAGATAAAAAATTTATAAAAATATCCGACGGCAGGCGGAAAGTTGTAAGTGGTGTCGAGAAGTCTCCGAAACCGAAAGATCCGTGTCTCTTTCCATGATGCCAACGGTAAGTAGGAAATTGAAATATGAACTGTATTGTGATAGAAGCCATTCCTATCGATACCTAGTTGCTAAAAATACCGTATCAAAGCGTCAGTTACCAGCAACAATTCGGTCTAATAACAATCACTGGAAGTTAATTCCCTTTGAGCATGAAATTTAGCAAATTAAATCGAATTAGTTTCTAAATTTCCCATTAGTAAAGTAATACTGTCAGGCTTCAATTCAAAGCCAATAAATTTCTCTTCAGTTATATCACACAAAAGCAGACAAATATTTCTTCAAATAAAAGCCAATTTCGTTTGAACGTCAGGGCGGATTTTGTGAGGTGACATATGTACATACGTTGCGTGACGCTATTGCACAGTGGGCGGCGTGGTTATAAAATAAATTTCTTCTAAGTCTGAGTTTTGAGTGATTTGTGTGGTCAAAATGTTATGTTTTATTTTATTTTATTTTATTTTATTTTATTTTATTTTATTTTATTTTATTCTATTTTATTTTATTTTATTTTATTTTATTTTCTTTTATTTTATTTTATTTTATTTTATTTTATTTTATTTTATTTTCTTTTATTTTATTTTATTTTATTTTATTTTATTTTATTTTATTTTATTCTATTCTATTATATTTTATTTTATTTTGTTTTATTTTATTTTATTTTATTTTATTTTATTTTATTTTATTTTATTTTATTTTATTTTATTTTATTTTATTTTATTTTATTTTATTTTATTTTATTTTATTTTATTTTATTTTATTTTATTTTATTTTATTTTATTTTATTTTATTTTATTTTATTTTATTTTATTTTATTTTATTTTACTTTATTTTATTTTATTTTATTTTATTTTATTTTATTTTATTTTATTTTATTTTATTTTATTTTATTTTATTTTATTTTATTTTATTTTATTTTATTTTATTTTATTTTAATTTATTTTATTTTATTTTATTTTATTTTATTTTATTCTATTCTATTCTATTCTATTTTATTTTATTTTATTTTATTTTATTTTATTTTATTTTATTTTATTTTATTTTATTTTATTTTATTTTATTTTATTTTATTTTATTTTATTTTATTTTATTTTATTTTATTTTATTTTATTTTATTTTATTTTATTTGATCCTATTTTATTTTATTTTGTTTTATTTTATTTTATTTTATTTTATTTTATTTTATTTTATTTTATTTTATTTTATTTTATTTTATTTTATTTTATTTTATTTTATTTTATTTTATTTTATTTTATTTTATTTTATTTTATTTTATTTTATTTTATTTTATTTTTATTTTATTTTATTTTATTTTATTTTATTTTATTTTATTTTATTTTATTTTATTTTATGAGTACGTGTTAACCAACTTTCACATCCAAAAATTTGATATGTCTATTCTTCCACATGCCAATTGTACTTTCGAGCACGTTGGTCCTAGAAATTCAGAAGGGGCGGTAAAAATTGTAGTTAGCTCTTTAATTAAATGTTCTGGAATGGTCCTACCAACGCTCCCACTTTCTGTAGTTAGCTAAGCTAAAACCCTGGTTGGTTACTCGCTTTGCCTAAAGTTCATAAATAAAGACGTAAGAGAATTACGAAGCCATGCCCAACTGCACTCCATCCCAGTGGGAAAATGGGGAATGCATTACCTTTTTCATGCATGAAAAGATATACGAAAATTGTTGTAAGAAAAGATCAATCCAAAAGCAATCGAATGAGTAATGTGTCGCTCTACTTTTATTTGTAGTTCTACATTTTTCATTTTTTCCCTGTCTTTTGGGGTTTTTTACAGAAGCAGCCAATGTGAAAAATTTCAAACTCATTCTGAAAAATGAAAAAAACAAAATACATTTTAAAATTTTCTGGAGGGCGCTTTCGTTTTTTGCCGTTCTTTTTGTCATATGGCGAGCTCAAAGCTCAAAAGATGGATAAGGTACTTATCCCGTCCTCAAAGGCAGAGTCCCATGATGCGGTAAGGTTCTTGCAACTCATGAAGTGACCACGATATACATAGGTATGTTGTGAACTTGCCGTCTTGGAATTACACTAGTCGGTACGGTGTCATATAACACCTAGACTAGAAGTCGCCACCTCTTAGCTGTCGTTCTCATTATGCTTATGCCAACCCCTGTGGTAGTCCTAATATTGGTCATAGCTTGTATTTTGAACATATTTTGATATATTATTTCATATAAGAACATGTAATGCAACCGGTCATGTGTCGCTTGAAAGGGAAAGCGACACATTACTTTCGTAGGACATGTGCTGTGTTAAGAGTAATCTATGCTGTAATGCTTAAATAGCCAAGGAGATAGATTACTTTATACATTACCAAACATTACCTTTTCCAACTGGGATGTTTTATCTAACCCAATTTTCATCAATATGAGTTATGTATTTTCCCTGTGGAAGCACAAATATTGCAGATGTATGTATGTATGTATGTATATGTAGGTATATTTGTAAATATTTACTTTGACGATTGAATATTTGCTTTTGCTACATCAATTTAATATGAATAGCACAAAATGAGTTGTGGATGCTAAGGACGTTTGATTGGCTAAGGCTTGTCAGCTGTGAGTGGCATAGCATTCGAATTGTTTTGATAATCAAAGATATTCATAAGATTATATAAACAAAGTGCAAACACCCACATGGACATGGAAATGCACAAAAGGATGTCGGAAGTACAAACATAGCTACGGTCAATACCGGGATTTTTGGGTCATGATTTTACAATCCGCTAGAAATTTTTTTATTCTATGATTAAATTATAAAATTTATTTAAATTAACTTAAAAAGAAACTAGATCATCCTTTAAAATTAGAGACTCAAAAGTAATTTCTAGAAAGAGCAGTAACAAAATCAAAGAAAATTATTTGGAAATTTTTTTCAAATATTCATTTTTATCATCATAAGTATTTCCCATCCTGAAAATAAGAAAAAAATCGGTGGGTTATAGACGCCTAAAAAAGCACGGTATCCCGGGATTGGCATCCCTGGTACGCGCGCATCTTGGCAAATGAGAAATTGCAATGCTTCGAAAATTGTGTGGTGGCATTCAAGATAATTGTGTGTGCTGGTAGATGCGTCAACATAATGGCTAGCAAACAATAAGTCTTTGAATATATACAAAATTAACACATTTTCCCCCATGAAGCCATCCTCCATTTTTTTCCTTTTTCACTTCATAAGTCCTTAGCGACTTATGGAGCATAGTATGCCATAAGAAAGAGTTTCGAACGTTTCCTACGTAGACGTTGGCATTGCATTGCAAAAGTTACAGTTGTTGTTAAATATAAAGATATTTTGAATCCCGAGTTCAAATACCATTTACAGATTTTCCAAAAAAGGAGCTCCCGAAGGAGCTAGATCACAATGGTTTTATTTCAAAATATGTGTTTGAACGAACAGAGGTTAAGCTCTTCAAGTCTTTAATCATCTGCCAAAGTTGTACACAAAAACGTCCCCCTATTTTGATTTACAAAATAAAATTAAAATTGAAAAAAATTAAAAAATTTTAGTTTGTTTGATCATTTATATTTTAATATTAAAATTGAATTAGATTATTATTAAAATCAAAAATATTTGGCCATACAAGGGTTAAAGCTATTATGTGCGCCTATTAGTATGCTAATCAATTGGATCTATGACAAAAGGCCAATGATAAATACAATCAAATTATTCGAACTTCGTCAAATAGTACATCCAATTAAACCATGCTTGTTGGCAATTGTATGCAACATTTAACTGTATTTACCTGTATATGTATGTATGTACTCGTATGTATGTATGTGTGTTTGTTTGTTTGTATGTACTTATTTGATGTTTTGCTGCTATTAGGAACTAACAAATTTACACCAATAACAGTACAACGCATTTAACACGCACTTCTGTTGTTGGTTGTAATAAAACAAGAGCGCTAACTACAACAACAATGCGAACACGAGCAACAACAATATTGAGTGTAATAACAACAACATCCGAAAACGCTTAATCATAGAGGCGCCTAGCGAAACGCCCCACTTTTCGTGGGTTCATTGGAGTTTGCGAATAAATTTGTATGCAATTTATATTCGTTATTGTTGTTGTTGTAGTTGTTGTTGCAATAATGAATGCAGATGCAAAGCGAAATTTTGTTACTACTGCAAATATTTAGGATGCTCGTATACAAAATAAATACATACAGATAAACTGTGAATGCATGCCCAGCAGAGAAACCAATAAATTGTCACATAAATTACTAGTTTTGAACTAATCGTTTTGTGAGTGGTATGAAACTAGTTCGAAAAGTGACAAGTTTTGAATTGATGAAAATTAATAATCGCATTTGAAAGAAGCACAATTTTTAAACTGAAAAGTAGGCGGCGGCACGCCCACTTACCTAAAATCTACATCTATTGCGGTCGAGTATTGCTTAAAAAGCTTATTATGTGTGCACAAACTAATTTTTCTGAATTCTATTAAAAAATGGGGCGTGGACGTGAACCGATTTCACTTACTTTTACAATGAAGAATTGCCTTTATATATTAAACATTTTCCCCAAATTTGGTTTTCTAGGAATTATGAGAAAATAATAAAACGGGTGGGGGCCACGCCCATTTTCAAACAATTTTATTTTTCGTATTTCTACGTTCACGTGCACTTTGAAAATTGAATATAGAAGATATAAAGCTATTTCACGCAAAAATCTTTCATATAAAAGTGGGCGTAGAGCTTGAACCGATTTCTTCGCGCAACATTCCCTATATTCAAGAAAATATACGTATGTACCGAACTTTGTTTCGATATCTTGACTGGTTTTTGGTTAAGGATTAATAATATTTATAAGTTTGAATTAAACAAAAGTGGGCGGTGTCACGCCCATTTTTTAATTTCCTGAAATATTTATTTTCTGCCAAATGTTATCCTTATAGGTGTATTATGCACTGAATAACCACTTTTTTTATTTTCGAAAATATTCTATTTATTAAATGTGGGCTATCACCTAATTTCGATCCACTTTGAACTAGTTTGGATCTGGTTTAATTCTCTTTGAAATCTTAGATAACTCATACAGAAGCACGAGTTACTTATACAGAAAAAAACATGATCGGCTGAGTAGTTGGTTTTGGAATTTATACTAATGCCGAAGTAGTTTGCAACTAGTTCCTTTGACTGCAGGGCATCTATTTGCATTTGACTGTGTGTGGGTGTGTGGGCTGTTGCAGCCGTTGTAATATTCAAGCACATCCACCCATACAAGCAGCTTAACTTCGTGTAGCATAAATAGTTAACGAAATAACAACAACAATAATATGAAAAGCATGAACAATAACAGCATCAGATGCAGCAGCAGCAATATAACAATAAAATAACAACAATTGTAGTAATACAAACAACATACAAATTGAAGTTACTCGAAAAGTTGGTAAATGCTTGACAACGTCGGTGATGATGACGATGATGATGATAACGATGTAAATGACAATGCCAACAATAATATGAATAGTAAGATATATGTATGTATGTATGTAGCTGTGATACAGAAGTATTTCTGCTATGCATGCGTACATACATTCGCTTTTCTAAACTTGATGCACACGGCAGACGTCGATGCAAGCTGTGGTTGGAAAGCGTTGCACAGTAGATCGAGGCAAAATAGAAAAAAATAAAATAAAATAAAATAAAATAAAATAAAGTAAAATAAAATAAAATAAAATAAAATAAACTTAACTAAAATAAAATAATATAAAATAAAATAAAATAAAATAAAATAAAATAAAATAAAATAAAATAAAATAAAATCAAATCAAATAAAATAAAATAAAATAAAATAAAATAAAATAAAATAAAATAAACTTAACTAAAATAAAATAATATAAAATAAAATAAAATAAAATAAAATAAAATAAAATAAAATAAAATAAAATAAAATAAAATCAAATCAAATAAAATAAAATAAAATAAAATAAAATAAAATAAAATAAAATAAAATAAAATAAAATAAAATAAAATAAAATAAAATAAAATAAAATAAAATAAAATAAAATAAAATAAAACAAAATAAAATAAAATAAAATAAAATAAAATAAAATAAAATAAAATAAAATAAAATAAAATAAAATAAAACAAAATAAAATAAAATAAAATAAAATAAAATAAACTTAACTAAAATAAAATAATATAAAATAAAATAAAATAAAATAAAATAAAATAAAATAAAATAAAATAAAATAAAATAAAATAAAATAAAATAAAATAAAATAAAATAAAATAAAATAAAATAAAATAAAATAAAATAAAATAAAATAAAATAAAATAAAATAAAATAAAATAAAATAAAATAAAATAAAATAAAATAAAATAAAATAAAATAAAATCAAATCAAATCAAATCAAATCAAATAAAATAAAATAAAATAAAATAAAATGAAATAAAATAAAATAAAATAAAATAAAATAAAATAAAATAAAATATGTAAGATTTGAGCAAGCTCGAGACCCGTTAACAATAATTCTAAGCGAATTAATATTGTCAGTTTTTTGGGAAAAGGGATCTGATGATGAGCCTGGAAACTCTGAAACATGTAATCCTATCCATCGCTGTTGATTTATCTTTGTAATTTTTCTCCAATTATCAATTTTTCCCAAAAAACTGACAATATTAATTCGCTTAGAATTATTGTTAACGGGTCTCGAGCTTGCTCAAATCTTACAAATTTGTAAACAAAATAGACCGCAAATCCAACAATAAAATAAAATAAAATAAAATAAAGTAAAAAAAATAAAATAAAATAAAATAAATCTTTGACATTCCGGATTTAATTTGTGCAACATAATGAGGTCCCGGGCTTACTGATTTCTGTAGAAAAAACCATAAATTTTCCATTGCAATGCGCTGAAATATTTGGCAATGTTGTTTACGTCAGAGTCATGAGCAAATAAACACTCACACATATCTTCGCATTATGTTATACTAATCATATCTATGGGTAATCAGAGCCTGACATTGACATATGAAAACGTAAGTTCGAGTCTTGTTTATTTTGCGTATTGCTTCTGCTTAGGTAATTTTCCGTTCAGAGACATTTGTATTTGCTCAAGAGATCATTGCCCCCTCTTCGATGTTCTAACATTAAAGTTATAAGCTGCGTAATTGAAACGGATTTTTTTGTATTTTCTTCTTATTATTTTGGACTTAAAGATGTGTGCGACTGTTCATGACAAACCCATCAAAGGCGATGTTTAGCTTTTGTTTGTTTTGAAATGTTTCCTGCAATCAGCAACTTAATATACATATTTACTCCAGAGATATGCTCTTATTCAACATGGATGGACTGCAGACAAAGCATTCACATTCTGTTCTGGTTAGACTAAAGTAAAATTAAGAAACCGGCCGAAGACCGGGCCCTTCCGTGGATGAGCTGTGCTCAAGAATCTACCGCCCTTATCCGTTTTCTTCGCTTGGCGAAACCTGGTCACCTGCTTGAAGAAAGTTCGCCTCCTCGTAAAGTAAAGTTAAATTTCCGTAGACACAGTGATAGAGTCCGGCACCAAGTAATCTCGGCATTTGATCGAAAGGTCCATTGACAGAGCCTCAATAACATCCACACAGAGTCGGTAAACTCCTTTATCATCTCTAGTCCTGTGTGTGTCGTCATTCATGTCAGAGAGTTACACTGGCCCAACTTCGATCTTCGAATCGCTGCGGAATGTTTGCCCGGTGTGTTTCTCACCAACCACCTCTTCACCTGCTCAACATAACAGATTCATCTCCTACCGATCTCACAGTAGTCTAACCCTATTGCAGCCGTTAGGTTCCTGGGACTCCGCTGCCCCGACAGTAGCGGCCAGTTTGGAAATCAAATATCCGTTCTCCAGACATCTTTAACTTATATTCTACGGGACGTCTGAGCATATTTTTGCAATTGCCTTAAGGGTTTTCGATAGGACAACTTTAAGGTCTACGCTATTGACCAATCTAGCAAGTTCATGGAGGTGTCCACGTATCCTATGGATAGCCACTGAGCATCCATTTGGTGGTGAGCTAATCGTGAGAAGCCGACAACCTGGAAAAGTCACTAAAAATTGCCTGGTTTAACGGTTTACCAGGGACTGCATCAGCAGCGTCTTTTCACCATGAGGTGCGCCTGCAAGTCGTCGACTGTCTTGGATCTAGCGGCTCGCTATACAAAAGTGTCATAAGAAATCTATCTACGAATGCAGGCTGTGCGCTGAGAACCGTCACGTTAAAACAACTTCCAATAAATCCAAGAGCAGAGTTTTAGATAATTAGACAAGGCAATTTTTATGACGATCCCGGACAATGTTTTAAGGCTTGCGAATTGAGGGCAAGCACCTGGAACGTCCGAACTCTTAATGAGGATGGCGCCACTGCTCGGCTGGTTAAGCCCTCATAGCAAGACCATGACACCTGGCTACATTTACTGGAGTGGCCATTCAAGCCATCCCAGTTTCGGCGTTGGATTTGTGGTAGGACAGAATCTTAACAAATAAGTACTGTCGTTTACGCCCGTAGAGAGGGTCTCGCGGTGACCCGTATAAAACAAAGTTTTTCAAAATCTCATTCATCCGACGGAGGCTAAGGGCGACCGTAGGACGGTCACATGAGCGCTGCCCCCGGAATGATATCACAATCTTGATGGGCGACTTTAATGCCAGGGTAAGCAAGGAAGGTGTTTGGACCCACAGTCGGACAATTCCCCAAGTCATCCCCAGTCATTTTTCAAAGAAATTTCAAATATACAGAAGCAACTTATCTAGAGTTTTATTAAAGATATGCTGACACCCGCATAGGACGGCAGTGTACATACATATGTACATATGCAATTGATTTTTGATTTAGCTGAAATTGAAAAAAAAATGAACACAAATTTTAGAGAGGCGCGCTTAGTTTTTTTTTTTTTGACAAAGTAAGTGCATTTTTCTTCATATAAATTTATGTAAGAAAAAAAATTTCATAGGTGCATACCTCCCTAAAAATCAGCATATCTTTTTTGGTTGTCGTTCGATTTTGATAGTGCAGGTCGCTTTCTAAGCCTCAAGCAGTCCATTAGTGAAACTCTCATCAAAATTCATTCCTTAGTTTAAAATATCCTTAAGTTCAAACAGACAAACAGACAGACAATAATTTTAGAAATGGATCAGATGAACTCTATAGCATTCCCCAAGTCATCACCAGTCATTTTTTCAAAGAAACTTTTAATGTACGACTTTTCTAGAGATTTATTATAGTATAGATTTAACTTAAACAATGTTTAAAACGTATAAAAAGTATATGTAACTAGGTCAACAAAAAAAAAATAAGTGTGTTCTTGAAAAATTATCAAGCTTGATAAATAGTTAAGAAAAAAATATTTCATTTTTAGTAAAACTCAAAAATAATTTTTATTTTTGCGTCAAAGCCAAATGAAGTCATTTTAATTCTGACTCAGAATTCAAAACGCTTGAAATATTTTTTCTGATTATTTATCATGAAGACGGAATCGGGGGGTAAGGTTGTTCAGAATCTTTAGCAACTTAGGAAAGTGTTTTTTACACACAATTTACTTACCTTTCCATTTCGATTCTTGTTCGCAAAATAAACATATGGCATTTAGGAATGTTACGCGACAAAGTTAACCGATTTAGGTATTTGTTATCGATGAGGGAAACTAAGTTGCCACATGGTACACAATGAAACTAATATAATAATATCGACGTCGATTATAAAAGAAATAAAAAATTTCTCCATTTTACAAATAAATTTGGAGCCAAAAAAGAGCTAAAAATGAAAAAAAGGACTAGAAAAAGAGCTAGGAGCTAAAACAGAATTTTGGAGCTAAACGCCAAAAAAAAGAGCTAGATCTAGCTCTAAAAGCACCAAAATGGCAACACTGGTCCCCACGTAACCTAACCTGCGTACACTCTCTTCATAGACTTGTTAAACTTTTGTCTGCAGGGTTAGAGCTCACACGCACCGTTGCATAACCCCCTACAGCTGCAGTCGTCAAGTTTTCAAGTAAATTTTGATAATAAGAAACTTTTGTACATCTAAGAGGGTTGAAAACACGTGCGTAAACAAAACGAATAAAACCAATTGTCAGCAACGCGGGAGCTAGAGGAGGGCTTCCTATTCAGGTACGAACAAAACAGCGAACAAAACTTTGCACACTGCGACGTCAGCAGAACTAAACCAGAAAACATAGAAAAGCGAATGTTCGGATTGAGCTAATTGCATTTGCCAACAAGTGGCTGCCGTGAGAGGGTCGCTAGTGAACGTAATCAAAAGCTGAGAACAAACATCAATTCAGAGCTAAGCGGGCAAGAATTTTGCAAAAATTATAAAATCTTTTGAATTTGTGCCTCAGTGCCTACAATTGCAATGGCAGAGATTTAGCAAAAAGAAAAGTGCATCGAGAATTGAGACAAAAAAGAGTTTGCTAAGTCTAGCAGTAAAAACAAGCCGAAGAAAGACAACACAAAAATACAAACTCAGTGCATTAGTACTTGAAAATACTACATAAATAAATATTACAAAAAAAATGTATTATCAGATGCTCAAAGCTAACTCATTGAAGTTAGAGACTATGCTGTAATAACAATTTACTAATCGAGTAAATTGTCTAATAAATAATTACAGTGAACGAGCGAATATATTCTAGCTTTTGAGTTCTCAACGATTATGACAAAGCGAGCGAATGTTTTGTGGTTCCGTCATGGATTGCGTTTGCACGACAATCCGGCATTATTGGAGGCCTTATCGGACAAGGCGGAGGGGATTGCATTGATACCGTTGTTCATTTTTGATGGCGAGAGTGCAGGTGAGTGGAGCGCGCTGCGAAGGTGAGAAGCGGAAGTGAAAAACGAGTATTGTTACCCAGTAAACAATTAAGTGATTTGTTGATCCAACAAACTTCGAACAAGTATTTCTGATACCTTTGAAAAACCCTCGTTGAGATATTTTAATAATTTTATAGTTTTAGAATTTAGCATATCCCGTTTTTAGAAAGCTTTTTTTACACACCAAACTCACAATTTATCTAGTAAGGAAGTCCAAGTTCGGGTGTGACCGAGTGTTTAAACGACATACATACATACATAAGCTACGGTTATTTCATTCGTTTATTTTATTTGCATTGCATGCTATTGTAATTCGCAATAAGCTTATAAAATATTTCGATGATATAGTTTATGGTTTGGAAAGCCAAAGTGTGGTTTTTCCAAGCGAAAATGGGGAAGCCAATCGCGCCATGCCTCAGAGCCAACAGTGCTCGCCACCAATAATACATACATACACTCTCGTTCTCCAAAGAACATTTTTAGGCAAACATGGTCGTCAGAACCTGAGCCACATGAATACATACAATTTGAGCAAAACGGTCACATAGCACCTGAGCCAAATAATAAAATAAAATAAAAAAATAATAACAACTTAAAAAACAACTCGCCTTCTCTAAAGCTTAGACACCGAGCATTAAATAGCTATGTAGTAGTGATCTGTTTTGGTATTCTAATTTACTCAGGTCTATTTTAATACCTGAAAAGTTGTTATAAAGGCAACTGATTGTTTTCGATTAAAAACACTTCTGTTGTGAGTGGTAAATTAAATTATCACTAAATAAAAAAATATAAATAGCTTTCCCCATGTTCATGAAAGGTATGAAAATAAAAAAAAATTAATAAAAAAAAGGCAGTATGGTGTTAACTACTTGTCCGTATATTTTGCGTGTTTGCTATCCGATTTGCG
This sequence comes from Sphenella marginata, assembly GCA_951509765.1. Classification (NCBI taxonomy): domain Eukaryota; kingdom Metazoa; phylum Arthropoda; class Insecta; order Diptera; family Tephritidae; genus Sphenella; species Sphenella marginata. Next base: position 22,463,304 of record OX608079.1, read on the forward strand.
TAACTTTTGGCAGGAGTATACTACAAATTATTGGAAGGCATCACAGTAACTTTCATTGATATACTTCTTGGAATTGCAACCAATCGCTTTTGAAAATAGCAGACCTTTTTTGCTGAAAAGTGGGCAGCACCACGCCTACTTCACCAAAATCCACAACATTTTTTTTACAGTTTAGTTTTGCTTAAAAAGCTGATGATTATGTGTGTAAAATCTTATTTATGTAACTTATACAATTATGGAAATATCGCGATTTTAATTTTACAAAGAAATTTTTTAGAACTGTCTGCAAAAAGTTGGCGTGTCCGTTCACCAATTTCGTTTATTTTTACAGCAAAGAGTTAGCTTTATATGTTGAACAATTTCTCCCAATATCGTTTCAATAAATCAATTTTTACCGGAGTTATGGCATGGAAAGTTTTGTGGAATAACCCACCATAAAGGGGCGGGGCCACGCCCATTTTCCGAAAATGTTGTACATTCGACTTTCTTTGCCCACGAATACTTTAGAGGTAAAATAGAATTGATTTACACGTAGTGTAAGTAAAGTTATTGCATATTCAATATATTTATGATCCTTTTCAAAGTCTTTTGTGTAAAATTAGGCGTGGCCTTACCCGATTTCGGTAATTTTTTCCGAAATATTGCCGGTATTAATATAAATATGTGTACTGAATTTCATTTTGCTATCTTGAGCGGTTTTGGATTTATGATTAATTATATTTCTAAAATTGACTTAATCAAAAGTGGGCGGTGCCACGCCCCTTTTTAAAAATTTCTTCAAAATTTTATTTTTGGCCTTAACGCTAACGTACACACCGAATTTTATCATTATAGTTGTATTATGTACTGAATAATCACTCTTTTTGTATTTTCGAAAATATTATATATATAGAAAGTGGGCATGGCTTTTAACCGATTTTACCTATTTTCGATAGCGCTCCGAGATGAGTGAAAAGGAACCTGCATACCAAATTTCATTGGGATATCTCAATTTTTACTCAAGTTATCGTGTTCACAGACGGACGGACGGACAGACGGACGGTCGGACATGGCTTAATCAATTTCTCTTTTCGTTCTGAACATTTTGATATATATAAGTCAATATCTATATCGATTCGTTTATGCCTTTATATACTACCGTTAGGCACTACTAGGTATAAAAATATACTAGGCTTAAAAAGAAAAAAAATGGCGCAATATATCTACCTCCAAAAAGACTTAAGCCGCGCTTCTCTGCATTAAAACAATCATTCAAATAGGCCAAGTTCGATATCCAAATGACAAATGTAGATATCTCACCTTATTTACGAAATTTCAAATTGCTGGCTACCTCCTAAAATATTCTCAGCCCCAAAACATACATACTGTGGGTTGTTGTAGCAGAGGGTACATCCACTCAAAAATTGTCACCAAAACCTAGGGGAGTCCAGAAAAATATTGGTGTTAAATGATTTTGAGGTTATGTGAAGTGTTTTATAGAGAATATTCTGCTGCAGCCTACAAAGAGACATGGGTAGCTTGTGCTCTATTTCGGAAGAATTGACTGACGATTGGTGAACGTCTTCAATAGTCTGTCAGTAGAATGCCGTGGTACTTCTCTTTCGGGATTGCTTCTTATGTGGGGCTATTAGGTCCTATTTGGTTTACTTCTCTCAACTCTAACCTTATGCTCAATACAGTAAAAATGGGGACAATTTTAAATACAATAAATTCGGGGTTCAAAGTTACACTGACTAAAGGAGGTGAGTCTCCCCAAACGAGGGATCCCGGCTAGTGAAAGTGTGTAATATTCGAGGACCCTGATAAAGTCAGACGAATCTTGATGAAGCAAACAATGTTGGGTCAAGGTCACAATGGAGCTCGAAAGTCCGTACTAAGTAAGTATCGAAAAGTCACAAAGAAGAATCGCAGCCTTTTCGAGACATTAATAAATACGGCTTCAATATGATACGGTTAGAGTCGAAATATATTCTGGCCGTCGGCTTTTGTCACTTGCACTTACTGTCGTCTCCACGCTGATCGTTAGGAGCTGCTAGTGAAGCTATACCGTCCTGGTCATCGAAGAACAAAAAATGTATGCTCTGTAGTCCAATTACCCATCCTGATATATGTCTCAAAGGCTTAGAAAATCTCAACATAAGATGGGATGATCCATGGTGTATTCGATAAAAATGTTTGGAGATGTGTACTCTTTGCTGATGGTGATTATCGAAGCAGATTTTGAAGTGAGCTGTATCAGCTAAAGAGGTAAAATAAAGGGCTTGCGGTCTCATGACTGACGGGAAGAATAAAGAAAAGTCTTCTTTGCGGTGGATTGAGCCGAAAACTTAAATACAATAACTCAATATCCACATCTAGGGAGTAAAGATGAGTCCAATACCTTCCTCTTGATTATAGACTTTGAAGTGGTATAGGGCTTGTATGCTTGAGTACCATACTTAAGCTCACCGGTTAAATTACGCGACAAGCGATACCAAACTTCGTCATAAATTTTACCTCAAGCTCAAGGCAGCTTCATCCGAAACGAAAAGAGTCCTTAAGGCAATTAAGTTTTTATGAGAAATGCAAAACAAAAACAGCCTTCTGGGCTCGATCCCATTTAAAACAAGCTAACCAAACTAGCTTCAATTTCCATTTCAGGTACAAAAACCGTAGGCTACAACCGCATGCGTTTTTTGCTCAACTCCTTGGCCGATCTTGACAGTCAACTGCGTGCCATACCTAGCATCTCTGGTGGTTTCGGGCAGCTATACGTATTTCAAGGTGATCCCATAAATATATTTCGACGCTTAAACAAATATTGTCCGTTGAACAAGATCTGTTTCGAGCAAGATTGTGAACCAATTTGGAATCGTCGTGATGACTCGGTGCGTAGTTTGTGTCACGAATTGGGTATTGAAGCGGTAGAGAAGGTCTCACATACGCTATGGGATCCACGCACTGTCATCATGACAAATGGCGGCATACCACCGCTGACCTACCAAATGTTTCTGGTAAGTCTAAATCTAGTTGGATGTGATAAGCTAAACCGACTAATCGACTTTTATCCATTGATTAATTTTATCACGCCCACAGCACACTGTGAAAATAATTGGAGAACCACCACGTCCAGTCGATGATCCTGACTGGGAGGGTGTTGAGTTTTTACAATTTCATGAAAACCTAAGGAAGGAATTGAATGCGTTCAAACAGGTTAGTTTTTCCATGAAATCTTTGTAGTATATTATCTCTCCACTTCCAAAACCTGCAGTTCCCCACACCTGAGGACTTTGACATTTTCCCGGGCACGGTTTGTTATGTAGCCAAAGTGAATTGGCGCGGTGGTGAGCAACAAGCTTTACTGCATCTTGCTGAGCGGCTAAAGGTCGAAGAGCGTGCTTTCAAAAGTGGTTATTATCTACCGAATCAGGCGCATCCTAACATACTCGAAGCACCCAAATCGATGAGCGCCCATTTACGTTTCGGCTGTTTGTCGGTACGTCGTTTCTACTGGAGCGTACATGATCTCTTCAAGGATGTACAAATAGAAGCCTACTGTCAAGGCATACACATGACCGGTGGTGAGCACATTACAGCACAGCTCATTTGGCGTGAGTACTTCTATACAATGTCCGTGAATAATCCTAATTATGATTGCATGGAGGGCAATCCCATCTGTTTGAACATTCCATGGGCCCAACCATCGTCGGATCAGGTGCAACGCTGGAGTAATGGTCAAACAGGGTTTCCCTTAATCGATGCCGCTATGCGCCAATTATTGGCTGAGGGTTGGCTACATCATACGTTGCGCAATACAGTGGCTACATTCCTTACACGTGGCGCGCTCTGGCTCAATTGGGAGCATGGCTTACGACATTTTTTAAAACATTTATTGGATGCTGATTGGTCGGTTTGTGCTGGCAATTGGATGTGGGTGTCATCGTCGGCATTTGAGCGTCTTTTGGATTCGTCTTTGGTTTCATGTCCGATTGCTTTTTCAAAGCGACTCGATCCGAAAGGCGAATACATACGCCAGTATGTGCCTGAGTTGGGGAATGTGCCTTTGGAATATATGTAAGTATTGGAATGCTACATCTGGCTCTTAACATAAACTCATTCTCTCTCTCTCTCCCCCTCTTCCAGTCACGAGCCATGGCGCATGCCAGACGAGGTACAAAAACATTGCGAATGTGTCATTGGCGTCCATTATCCTGAACGCATCGTTGACTTGGCTAGAGCTTCCAAACGTAACACGCTTGCTATGAAAGCTTTGCGCCATTCATTGATCGCCGAGGGTGCACCAGAGGAAGTACCACCACATTGTCGGCCATCCAATGAGGAGGAAATACGTCAGTTCTTCTGGTTAGTGGATTGAGCGACCAGGACCTTCGTTCCACCCAACAAATTTACTAGCTTGCATGTTACATAAGTAGTCATTATAGAATTTGGTGTCCTTAAAATCTAAAAACTTGCAGATTATACTCGTTGTAAAATTAAATAAAAATGGCGAATCCAATTAAAAAGTGCTTGCAGACATTCATATAGCCGCTTTGGGGGTTTGGAGTAAAAAGGCGCTGTGAGTTGACTACCCCTGCCTAGACAGTAAGAATCTCGTTTAAAGTGTAAGGCAGTCATTGGTAGAGCCATCTTTAGGTGCATCAACCCGATACCTAGGCTGCCTAAAAAGGGTGCTTTGTCATACCCTGCGGCCTCTAGTCCCATCTAAGCTTAATACAAAAGTTCGAAGCACTTCGTGGAGTCAATAAATGTTTCTAATGCCTTCATTAGAGTTCACAGAGAATTGAATTTTTATGTTTAATAATTTTTATTTAATATTTTTTAAGTTTCTTATTAGCTTTGTTTTCTATTTGCATATATGTATGTATGTATGTATATATATTTTTTTGTTCTCATTTTTACGCAAATATAAGCAAATATTCGTACAATTAAATAACATTTTTTAAGTTTTCTTTTTTGTTTTAATTTGCTTATTTTGTATTTAATTTTAATTTAATTTCTTCTTCTTTTTTTTTTTTTGAATGAAGTTCTATGGTTTCTTGTTTTAAGATTTATAATTTTTTTTTTTTTTGAAGAATTTTTAGTTCCTGCTGTCATCCAAATTGCTATTGCTGCTTCTTCGCTAAGTTTCATAAATTAAAAAAAATATGTGTTCAGCCATAGCATGAACATACATATGTACATATGTACACTCGCGGTTTAAATATTAGTAGTTCAAATACCCCAAAGAGAATGCTTTAATGCTAAATTAAACAAAGAAATTTTGAATAGAGAAATATCTAATAATTGGAAAGAGTAAGGTCTGTATTTTTTTCAATAATAAAATTTTTTATATTTTTTTTATTTTTTTATATACTTTGCAGTTTAGTTTATCAATAAATCGTGTTTTTGAACTATATTTATCAGTTGTAGTTTTTTTTTATTAACACAAGAAGAAGTTAGCAACTTCCGAAATATGTAGATCTATAAGAAAAGCTATGGCGGTTGTCTCTAAATTTTTCCTGTTCAATTCAACAAAAAAACTTTTAATAATTAATAAAAATTATTAAGAAACCCAAAAACAACAATAATTTTTCGCTGCTTATTAATAGAATAATAATACAAGAAGAAAAAAACATTTGATTCATGCATAGTTCTTCCAGGGCACTACTAAGATTTTGACCACAACTGTATATATGTATATACATATGTATGTGACTGAGTAAATGACTGCCAAGCAAAAAATTTTAGGCGAAATTTAATTTGTTCACACTCAAAGCTCGTGATAAAGCTGCTTCCCACCTACACTATAATGGTTTTCATCGCCCCCCGCCCCCCGCTCCCCCCCCTGTTTTTAACTGCTTTTTGTAATAAACCACGTTATAATAAATTTTTAATTTATACTATTTTTATACATTTTTTTTTCTTATGAATTTATTTGAGTACGGCGTTTTGGATTGGCATTTATGTGCTGTTGAACTTGAGCTGGAGGGGAGTGAAATTTTGTTGATGGTTTGAGTGTTTTTGTTGTTTATTTTTTTTTTTTTTTAATTGAAGACGACGTGCAGTAATTTGATAATAAGTTTTTATTCTCTAATTTTTTTTGTATTACATAGGTATTATCTTTTAAAACTTTAATCAATCAATTTAGATAAGGATAATTGTTTTAAGAGTTTTTTGTTTTTGTTTTTTTATTCAATACATACATAGGTTTAGTATCTTGTTTTTTTTTTATATATAAACGCATTTAATTTGTGAATTATACTTAAACATTATTTAAAAATTAACTATTGCATTATAATTCTTTAAATTCTTTATATAATTATTATAATAATTTTTTTTTTTCATTTGTTTTTGTTTTTTTTTTTTTATTTTGTTTTCTTTTATAAATAATAATTTTTCTCTTAGATGGGGTGCTTGCTTTTAAATTTACTTCACTTTAATTACATTAATTTTCTTTGTTGTTGTACGCTTAGCTAAACGAAGCTAATTGCAACACATAGAAACATGAAAACCAAAAAAAAATTTACAAAAAAAAATTTTATTTATGTAGTATGCTTGGAATATTAATTGTTTGATGGCATAAATATTATTTACTGTATGCTTGTTGGTTTTTCATGTGTGTGTGTAAGTATTTCTATTTAAACACATTTACATATATTTATTTATATTTAGCTGTACAACTATTGATGATGACCGTTAAATTGCAGCACTGCTGCAGCTATCCCTTTGCCGTTGGCTCGGAGCGCCCCCCTCTGGAGCACCATTGTCTTTTCTTATCACTTCCTTTACTTATGCTAACTTCCACTACTACTCCAACTTTTTATGGCTGCTGCTTTACATTTATTTGGTTGCTTGGTTGGTGGTTGGTGCTTTTAAGAACATACCGCTGTTTTTGTGTGCTGTTGTTGGGGCGGGACAACTTTGCTTTTCCTGTTTTATTTTTTGTTTTCTTGTCTGTTGATTTGTTGTTGTTTTTGTTGTGTTGTTGTTGTTGTTCTTGTCACAAAATTTTCTAAAACTTTTCATTTGTTTGCATTTAATCACTATCGGCACGCATACCCCGCACCTCGCCCACCTGGCGCTGCCGATCGAGCTCTTCTTTGACCTTCTCTTCAATTGCGCGTATATCTTCCATTGTTAGACCGTGCCAGCGATCCATCCAGCAGAAAACTTGACTGCAAAGTAGAGATAAGAAAAAAAAATTAGTAAAAAATTGTGTTGACTATTATCTAAGCTTATGAGATACCCATGAAGCTCTTAAGCTTTAGAAACTCCACCAGCTTAGGCTTATACAGTAATTTAATTATCCTTCCAGAAAGGCGACTTAAAATTGTGCACCCACTTCATCTTGACCTTTCCGTTTCCCATTATTCCCATGCATTCTTATCACTATCGTTGTCCCTATCCCTATTTCGGACAAAAAATAGTACTGTACACCACAACTCCGAAACCTGGTTGCCATTACAAATCAAATATCGAAACGATATGTGACCTTGCCAGGCTAATAGTCAACTTCCTCTACTGACCAATCAGGGTCGAGAGAGGTTTTATCTTATAAAAACTTTATAAATGTGGTAGTGCCTTGCTGGCTCTGTAAGATAGATTTTTCTCCTTTTTGGTTTTCATTGAGAATTTATTTAGACAAAATATTCGAATCAAATTATATTATAAATCAATTAAAATACAACTAATTTCATTTATGTTTTGAATCCTTGGACTATTCTGAGCAGCTTATCTTCATTTAATTTATATTTCTTTTTAATTTTGAGCATTTTAGTTTCAATTAAAAAATCTGAAAAATATAGTTGGGAAAAAATTTCCCAGATTAGTTAAAATATAAATCTGGTCTAAAAATTAAATTTCAATAAACTTAATTTCAACGGCGGAAGAAAGCCCTAGGGCATATATTTGAAGAACACCCTATTAAGAAGACTTTTAGTAGCTGCGGCATGAAATTCAATGCAATTGGACTACATTTCCCGACACTCAAGCGACACATATCGCTTCTCTAGTTCAACAACGACGCAATTGTCAATTTTAAAGTTTCGAGATAACGCTCACAAAAGCTTTAAAAAGTACTAATTATTGCTGTGTATCAATTTTATAATTGTATTACAAATAGTTTTCGCGCTAGACGCTTGCGAAGTTGTTCCAATCGTGAATAACGTATGCGCGGACAAATATTGAAACTTGCTTCACCAAAACTTTATATTTTACAATTGCGTCGTTGTTGAACTAGGGAAGCGATATGTACCTATGTCCATATGTACTATCAACATAAAAGTCAATTGTTCACTCACCGATGAAAGTTTGTAAATAATCGTCGCTCGGATTTTTGTATGAAATTTTCTATTCTTGTCTGCAAGCCAAACCATTTAAATTCGCATGTCACCAATTTGTAGCACGTCATTACTGGATCGACATTTTTCTTCCAATTTGGACCCACTAATGGACCACGGCCGGTTTTCTCTGATTTGAATCTATGAATGGAAATTAGAGTTAAGATTATGTAAGACATTTAATTATAGTAAAATTTAAATAATTACAAAATTTTTAGCATAACATCAGGCATTGAAAATTACGACCTGAGCTACATACTGAGCTCCCCAACAAATTCAAATATATTAACTTTTAAGGCAACCACTTACTTTGTTGGATCCTCAGTGGGTTTGTAATCGGCAGGCAAGACGGTATCATTCGCAATGTCGATATGCACAACTTCGCGTGTTTTAAGCTTTTCTGGTGGCAGTTCATGCACCTAAATGTAGGCAATCAAAAAAATAATAATTATTATTATTAAACTTGAGAATGAGTTAATATAAAAAGCGATAAATGTTTGTATATATTTCTCTTTTTCGTATTGTATTCAAATGTACATATGTATTTAGTTATCCAAGCATTAAAATAATTAATATACAAAAACAACAAAAAGTTCAATATTTTAGTAACAATAATTGAAAATGATATGCGGTCGTAAACAAACATACATAAATAATATGTACAAAGTTACACATAATCAAGCTACATACTTATTGACATACATTAAAATAATTATTTACCAATGAAATTCCAAAAAAAAAAATGGTAGAATTTAAACAAACATGCGAATCAGCACAATCATCTTAATTAAATAATCATCAGCGTAAAATATGAATTTTTTATAGTCAATTAAATATTTAGCGGAATTAAAGCAGTTAAATTTGTTAGCAAGCAAAAACTACAGTTTAATAAAATTTGATTTGCGAAATTTTATAAAAACAAAATGCTAAACGATAATGCAACCGAAACTGAAAAGCTTTTCAATCACTATATTTGATTGATTCCATAAATCACACTAGCGCGTATGGAAGAGCTTAACTTTTTTTAAAGTCTTTGGAGTTACAAGTGCAGTAAAATCAGAAAATAGTAGGTATCTAGATGTTTTACAGATAAAGAAATGTATTACAGAAGATGGAAAAAGTATTTCGGAAAAACTTAAATGTTGTTTTCCCACATTTAAGAGAGCTCCACACTGTGAAGAACTGAAGCAATAAGTTGAGAGATTAAGTCGTTGCGGGGGTAGAGGTCTGAGAAGCCGTACTCCCGGATATAATATTTTAAAGGTTTTCGTCACCCTATAGAGAATTCATATTTATTCTTTTAAAAGCTTTCAATTATTTTGCTTATCTCTGTAACTTTGGTAACTTTTCATTAAGCAGAAAGTGTCAATCATTTCTAACGTAGAGTTTTACTATGATATTTTATTTATTTATTTATTCAAAACCTAAATTATAATCTAAAAGTATAATGTAGCCATAAAGCCATACTAAAGAAGGCCTTAGACTACAACAACGAAATTATATTTTAAGAATCGAAAACACATTTGAGCATTTCGGAAATAAAAGTCATATTTTCCGAAACACAATTACAAAACTGAAAATTAATTTAAGACTTTCCCGAATAGCTTTGAGCTTTTCTAAAATGCGTATGAAATTTCTGAAATGAAATGGAAATTACAAATAGGATATCAGACATTTCAGATTTTCTGAAAAATATTTAAATACCATTTAAACCATGATCCAATAATACAGGTCGTGTCGATAGGCCAGCTGATTTTTATTTTTTTCTCGAATTTTGACAATCAAAATATTTTTCAGTACGATTTTGACTATAAACCCACAAATTACAAAAACAAAATGCATGGAAAATTTTTGTGTGTTTGTATGTTTGTCGAGCTGCTACGACCTGTTATGGTTGGATCATGATTTAAACATTTTAAATACATTTAAGGTTTTTTCATATAAATGTACTCTTATAATAAATTCAAAGCTCAACAGAGAAAAAATAATTATAAGTTCATACAAATTCAGTTCAAGGATTACTTGTGCATACAGCTAATTTTTTGAGCGCAACTGTAGCTACTTATAAAATAATATGGCTAATTGCCAATTTCGTCTACTTTCTCTACTTACTCCTACAGAGTTTATAAATGAACAAAAATACAATTAATAAAAAATAAGTAATATAAAGTATATTGCAAGTGAAAGGATTAACTATTTGAAATCCGATTATACATATATAACAAACACAAAAATACGCAAGCATGCATAGCAAACAAATTTTATTCTATTTGTTTCTATGGAAGGTAAAAATTATACACGAGGAGTGTGTGTGTGTGCGTGCTAACTAGATAAACCAAATCCCACTCACATTATTCTGTTCGCCGATGTCACCGACATGAAGCGATTCAATACAAATTACAAAATTCTCTTTCATATAACCGGGATTCTATATACATAAATGCGTTTTGTTCGAATATGCATATTTTTTGTTTATTTATCGTTTATTGTAGTTTTGTTATTATCACAGTACATTTGTTATAATTTTATTTATTCATTTTGTTATCAATTGCCAATTGCGTTTTTCAACAATTCGTACACAAATAAACGCAACAATATTGGGTTTTCAATACAAACAAACACGCAGCCAGACACAACACATTTCAACATACATACATTTACGCATTTTATTTTTAAGTTCAATTTAAATGTGGTTTATTTATGTTTTCGTTCATTTAAATGCCATTCGATGATTGCCAATTTGACCATTGTAGATCGACAATTTGATATCAGCAAACAATAGCGTTGTCATGTTGATGAGTATCAGTTTTTTCAACAACCAGTAGTCAGCGCATTCAGAACATAATTGGTTTATTTTTGTTAACGTTATGTTGTTGTTGTTTTTTTTACAAAAATTGATTTTATATTTTGTTAGTAAAAACGTTGAATTTCAAATTTAACTCCAACACCATAGACGCAATGCATAATTTTATTTTATTATTTTTATTAGATGAGATTAGTTTCATAGCGACATAAATTAATTCACCACCAACACCAAATGGACCAATCAATCAATCAATCAAACATTTTTTTTAAATGGCGTCGTGTTGTTCCATACGTTAGCGTAATTAAACATTTAACACGTTTTTATTAAATATTTGTGTGAAGCAATTAACGTTGCAGCAAATAGAGAGATAAAGAAGGCGAAAAAAAGAGAGAAAAAATACATTAGTTAGTTTTTGTTTTGAAATAAACTTACATTTGGGAGAAGGCCCGCATCATTTGCCACGTGAAATGAGTCTATGGAAATTCTAAAACCATCTTTCATAAATTTTGGATTCTATAAAAAATGTGCAAATTAATATGATTTTCAAATAAAAAGTTTAGAACAAATTGGAAATAAAACAGCCTTTAATCAATTATATTTAGAAGTATATCTAGTACCACCGGCTTTTTGTAAATGTTTAAGTTCTTATCAAATACTCTTGAATATCTGCTGTGTTATCGTTGCATACTTTTAGGCGTATCAGTTTGCCGCAAGCGGTTGTGACGTGCAACTATGTAGCCGGTCGTTGACGAATTTCAACCCTGCCTACTTTTCATTTTCGGTAGGTGACACTTCTACCTTCAAACATATTTTTCGAAAACAGATAGCCAAGGTCAGACAACCTTGAATGGACCAGCATGCAATTTGCGTTAGAAGTTTGCTCCGTTGTTGGTTTTAGCAACAAAACACTCCCCGAAGGTTTTTGGGAGTGTTGTTGTTATTATTAACAGTGCTTCGTCCTGCCTAATGGGCAAGATCACTCTAAATTGTTATTAAACTGTTCCACGGAAGCCAAAGGAAGCCAAGGAAACGCGCAGTTTCAACACTGTTGGACCAGAGTGACATTGGTGTTAGAAGAGTAAGTTCAGTTGAAAAGGAAAAGAGATGTTTAGTGTCGTGAGGGGTTGTACCCCATAAAGAGCAACCCTGTATAATTTGGGGAGCGTTGTCGAAAGTCGCAGTCCTTTGCATAATATGAACCCATTACGATAAGGCACTCCCTTGCCGTAAAAGGTCGACTAGAGCGGAAGCGATTTAATATAATGAGTGCAACCTTCTAGGTCACCTTACCTCCCAATTCCGGATGGAAGAAGAAGGTTGGTAGCATCAAGTTACACGTCATTATCTTTTAGTCACCTCTTACGAGACGCATACCTACCACTGCCATATTCTAACCTCCTAACCCGCCCACCAACCTATGGTTAGGTATAAACATAGGAACTCCCAGGAATTATGTGTCATGAAGGACTCACAAGGATGTGTTGAGTATACGTAAAGTAGCTGCCTTAGAATTCTCAATCGGTACTGCGAATAGCTACTGCGACACATCCTGTAATAAGCATCGCGAATTCAGGTTTTCACCTATCCAGTGATTTAACTCTTCAAGCAATTCCTTAATGATTAAATCGTTTTTTAAATAATATTCCACTTCTGAGTTATATATATTTACATATACAGTACTGTTCGAAACCTAAGCACCATGTTTTAAATAAGTAACTGAACTCTTGTAAATAATTTCAAAATATATTTATTTTCAATGTTATGCAATAGTTTTTTTGTGACATCTATATATATACAAAAAATAACAACAAAAAGGGAAATCCATGTTATGTACGTTATTTATTCAACAAAAACAAAAACAACTCAATAATACGCTGTTCGTAACCTAAGCAACATTCAGTACTTAGTATGGTACCCCTTGTTTTTTATGACCTCTGCACAGCGTCTTGGCATGGATTCAATGAGGTTTTCTAATATGGATATCGGAATTTTTTCCCACTCGGATTTCAAGTCGGAAAACAACTCTGCTTTATTTTTAAACAGGCGGGTACCAACCCGACGCTTCAAAATGCCGAAAAGGTTCTCTATGGGGTTCAAATCTGGTGATTGAGAAGGCCAATCCAAAACTTGAACCCCATTGTCTGACATCCAGTCCTTTACCAACTTCGATGAGTGTTTAGGGTCGTTGTCGTGTTGAAACACCCATCGAAGTGGCATCTCCCATTCGGCATATGGAAGCATATGGTTGGCTAAAATGTCTCTATACACGAATCGATCCATCTTTGTGTTTATTTCGACAAACGGTCCGACCCCTCTTACCGAGAAGCAGGTCCACACCATCACATTTCCACCACCATGCTTGAGTGTGCGTTTACAGAAATGGGGATTCAATCTTTTGTTTGCTGGCCTGCGGACGTGGTTAATCCCATCAGTGTTCAATAAATTAAACTTGGACTCATCGCTAAATAAGACATTCTTCCAATTTTCAGGAGTCCAACTACAATGATTTCTTGCGAAATCTAACCTAAATTTTGCAACTCCATGAGAAAAAAAATATAAAAAAATTCAGTTTTGCAAAATACCTTTTTCGTAAATGCTTTTTTGTAAGGATAGGTTTCTTTGACGGTCTACAACCCCGCAACCCGTAATCCAGGGAACGTTTTCGCACAGTACTTGCAGCAATACTAAGGTTCAATTCCTGCACGACCTTTTTTGATGAAATAAACGGATCTTTTTTAAACAAATTTATGATTCGTTTATCGGTATGGGCGGAAGTTTTTCTAGGTCGCCCTCCTGGATTAACGTTTTTCACCGTTTTGAGAGTTTTATATTTTTTTATTAGCCGCGAAACTATCGACCTATTAATATTAAATCTACGGGCAATCGAAATTTGAGACTCTCCTTTTTGGAAAAACTCAATAATTTTTAATTTAAAACTCTCTTCATAACGAGTACGCGCCATTGTTACACTCTCGGTTGTGTGTTACTAAATGAACAGAAAACCCTGAAACGATACCTTGTTTACCAAGACTAGGCCTACTAGTGTAAATGCTGAGTCCATCTTTGTTGTTTGTTCGTTTTATAACTGTAAAAAAAACTCCAAAGGAAAAAAATTGCTTAGGTTTTGAACAGTAGCAAATTGAGTTGTTTTTGTTTTGTGTATTTTTTTGTATTTTGTTTACAAAAAAATTTAGTTTTTTTGTTATTGTAACGAAGTGGGTACACTAGTTAATATTTACAAATAAACTTATATTCATTATATTTGTAATGAATGGGACCACATGCACTCAAACATTTCATAGGGGACTGTTGCTAAGGTTTCCAACAGTACTGTATATTATCTTAGTAAGTTGTGTATACATACATACATACCGTTATAACCGTTCTACAATACGGATATGCATTCCATGCCTCTTCGTGTATTTCTAAGGAACCCTTTGGTGCCAACAGTCTTATAAATGCCGGAACTTTTGAAGCCAAATGATAGATTTTGTATGTATACTGACCGGCATTGTATTTACCACCTGCAAAATAGAAATATCTTGGTAACTGTGCATAAAAAAGATATTGTTATTGTATTATATACTCACCCAAAAGAGGGTAATTAGTGAATGGCTCATTTTTTAACACTTCAATGCCTTCACCGCCACCCGTTTCATTCTTCGATGCCTCGGCAACTGAATAAAGTTGTGCAACTTGATACTGTAAGGACAAGAATTATAAAAGAGAAAAATTAATAATTAATTGGAGAAAATCTTATACAAAGAAGAGTCAAAGGAAAAGTGTATGTGAAAATCTTGAAATAAAAAGCTTAAAAATTCAATAAGTAAATAAAGTAAAGGCAATGGAGCTGTTATGCAAGTAGATGAGAGGAGGAAAAACTTTTATGCTTCACTAGTTGCATAGCTTGACGAACTTGTCCTGCTCTTTATATCCACCCCTGAGGGTTAGGTGGTTAAAACATGCCCGAGTAAGTGGGGACTAAATGCACGAAAGTAATGCCGTGAAACTTGATAGTTGATCTACGGATATAATACCTCTCATTAGCCTTTCTTACGGAAGGTGAGGGTGAGATGATCTAGAAGTTTCCGCTGGTCATACCAAATCATATTCGGCACTGTCACTTTTGAAAGCACTCCTTAAAACCTGAGGAGAGTATTTTTGTATGGTGCCGATAAGATCCGACATCCGACTTGGGAGAGGGGTATCTCTACGAAGATAGTGCGAAAGCCGGTCAAAAGCAGCAATCTTCATATCTGGTAACAAAGGAGTCTCAATACCAGTATAACCCTCCGTTGTACCATCACGTCCCGCTCCATAAATGAATGCGCCGTTCAAACGGGGTGAAGTCCTACTACAACATGGTTCTAGTGGCTTTGTGTGATGTACAATGCCGTTCAATTGGCGCCGTTTTGTCTAAATGGCGCATTTGAGGCGCACGTGGTTCTATTATTTTTCTTTGTTCGAAGACTAAAGAGGTCTGTGGATGTGTGGATGTTGATGCGTACTAACAATGACAGCCAAGTAAAAATAGTCATGAAAATAAAAAACGAAGAGTTTAAAAATAGCAAAGGAAATTAAAATGAATAGAAATAAAAACAAAACAGCAGCGCCCGTTCGTTGCACACTGGGGCCGTAAGGCGAATTTCATGTAATAACTAATATCTGAAGGACACAAAATTGAAATTTTTCGAAAATGTAAACTATGTTTTACTAGTTAACCTAGATCCAAGGCTGATCGAGGAGAAGCAAAATAAAAAAAATAATAATTTGGGAAAACTTGAAAAATTCGGATTTCTTAATTTTAAAAAAAAAATTTATTATTTTAATTTATAACAAAGTGTAATTGATTCAAAGAAATAATTTTAACCCACAAAAGCCATTTTAAAACTATCAAAAAATGTCAGTCCTCCAGGTGATTTGGTGCGAAATGACTGTCACACCCCCCCGTTACCAACGCGCGGTCGCTTAAGTTTTAGTTTTGCGACACATTTTTCTATTTATTTTTATTTTCTTTGCTTCCGCTTAAATGTTTGGAAAAAGTTTAGCTTTGTGTTCTGTCGAAGCTTTTGCACCTTGCGGTCCCCATGTACTTTGGTTAGCGATTGACAAATTGTCTGCCCACCAAATATTTAGATATTGAAATTGCAACCTGCACGCGCAGCAGATTGCACTCATTTCAAAATACTACTTGAAAACGTATTTATAACTACGAGAGGTGGTTGAAAAGTTCTTGATTAAAGATAATTTCAGCGTTTTGTTACTTTTGAAGATCTATGTGAGCGTACTTTTAAAACCATGAGTCTTTCGATTACATAAACTGTAATTATTATTTACGTTTATTTCATTTGCATTGTATGCTATTGTAATTCGCAACCAGCTTATAAAGAATTCCAAAGATAAGGGTTATGTTTTGCAATGCCAAATCGGCGGTCGAACACCTAAAAATGAGGAAGCCACTCCCGCGCTTATACCCCAAATCTGTCTAGCTACATTTTTACTCAAGTTAGCTATGCACCGACGGACAAACGGATATGCCTAAATCAAATTAATTAATCATAAAAATAGCCCAACTAAGGATAAAAATTTCACATGATTAATAAACTCATTTCACAAACTAATTTGCAGTCCCTCGTATTAGTGTGTGAGGGTCTGAAATGCAACGGCAAAGGGTATGCAAATGAAAATATCCAATCATTGTATGGCTTTCTATAGTTTTTCCTTCCTATTTGCTATTCTTTTTATTTTTTGTTTTTTATTCCTTTGTTATTATTGTCTTGACCTGCACATCCGGTATACTAACCTCTTCCACAGTTAATGGCAAGGTAACGCGACTGCAATGAAACAAAAGAAGAAGAAAAGGAAAAGTGTTAGCCAAATGTTTCAATATATCGCACACTAAATCAAAAAGAGTCACAACTCAAAATCCGAGTAACTTTCAGTTAATTGCTTCTGGATCGCACAAAAGTGATTTGATTTTTAAAAACTTGACATCACTGTGCTCTCTAAAGAGTAACGATAATAGTCAAAAAGAAAAATATTGTATGTATTGGCTGCACTACTTTTTATTAGGCAATCTATGCCAAGAAAGCGACCTAAAAAAATTTTGAGTTGTGACTCTTTTTGATTTAGGGTGCGATATGTAAATATGTGAAACTATCTAATTATTTATATACATAAATATATATTTTTTTCGAAAAATTGTCGTAAAAATAAATACAATTTGCAATTTACATGGATTCGTTACAGGTAATTGAGTACGAAATTGAGACATTTCAACGCCTCTTTATTGGTTGATGAGATGTTTTTTTGTTGCTTTTCCAATTTTTACACCTTCTATGCTCACGCTTCACGTAACTACACATACATACATACATATACATATGTATATAAACGTGCACCGTAACATACTAATACAAGCACAAAGAATTACTGCCTCATCGCCTAAATGTATGCAATAAAAAAGTTATAAAACAGCTCAGCCAGCGTATCATCAGCACAACAGCAAGGTAAAGCGGTACCATAAATTTCAAATTACTACATAACCTAAAAAGTTTTGCGCATCATTTGTGTGTTGAATTGGAGCAAAGCCAGAGACTGAGTTGAATACCCAGTGGGCAAATGGTTTGTATTACATTTCGGTTATAAGAGAAGAGACATGAAACCCTTTGAGAGAGCAGAAATGAAAACCATTGCAGGAATGTGTGGAAACAAAAAGGAATATAAGTAATTTGAGCTTTTTTACCGAATTTCAACTTTTATTAAACAAAAATATCACTTCTATTTTGACTTTTTACTATTTTTGAAATTTGCTTTGATTTTAAATTCAATTTTTATTTTCTACTCAAGACTTTTATATTTTACTTTTATCAAAAGCCAAAGTTTAAATTTTATTTTTGATTTGAAAACTCAAATTCAATTTTTAACTTTTATTTTTGACTTAAAACTGACTTAAGGGTAAGTTTTTATTTTTTACTGAAGCAATCAACTTTTATTTTTAATGGAAAAGATATTGATAAATTTTTCATTTAAAATTTTATTTATAAAGTTAATTTTTGAGCCAAAATTATGAGTTGCATATTTAAGTTTTATTTTTAGTTAGAAATTTTGAAATCGGTTTTTAACTTTTATTTTTAATTTAAAAAGTAAGTTCAATCTAAAAGCTGAATGAAGCTGTTATTTTTGACTTAAGACTTTTGGCCCCTGCGGGTTGGGGCTTAGAATATGCCCGCGGTAGGCATACCGGTCGTAAGAGGCGACCAATATGACCTAGAAGGTTGCACTGGTCATACCAAATCGCTCCCACGACAGTCGGGCAGTACCGCAAGGGAGTACCGGAGCGTACCGGAATCATATCCGGCCAAGGACTGTTATTTCGACAACACTCCCCAAAACCTTCGGGGAGTGATTTTGTTGTTAAAACAACATAAAACAACAACTTAAGACTTTTATAAAAGTCAAATACTTTTTCTTTTTTAATTAAAATTTTTTTAAATAAATCAGTTTTTAAATTTTATAAAATTCAATTCTGTTTACGGATAGATTTTTTACTATTATATAAAACAAATAAAAATTTTATAAAAAAAACAAATTTATATTTTGTTGATTTAAAAATTTAATTATTAATAAATTGAAAAAAACTATATGTAGATATTATTTTCGCCTTTTTTAATAAAAGTCAAATCGCTTAGTGCCCTGAACAAAGGTAAAAACCGCTAATGCAAAGTGAGTGGAAAGGCGTTTGGCATTAACACTTTCAGCGTTCACCACACCTGCTTCACGCGTACTACATACATTGGAGTGTGTGTGTGAATTCATACATATCTATGTATGTGAATGATTTTATGCACGACATAAACCTTGAAATTTTCGCGTCGTTTAACACAAGGTCAACTAGCTAACAAGGCCAACGACTGTGGGAGTATCAAGATGAACCAAGTCAAAATCGCGGTGAAAAGACAAGAGAGGCAAAGCGAGTAGGAAAGAGTGAATGTTGATAAGAATTTTATTGCTTTGAATAACATTTTTCTTTGGCATCCTATGCTCAGCGTCATTTAGGCTATCGCAACTACATAGCAATAACAAAAACAAAACACGTGCAAGGGAGATAAACTAGGCCGACACACATCTTCAGCCGAAACAGCTGGCGTAGTAGGTCGGCCGTGTATGGATTGGTATTTTGTTTAATTTTTTTAAATTATTCACTTGGTCGTTTTTTTTTTTTAAATATCAGATATAGGGTTCTGTACATTACAGAGCTTAGGTGAATAGTGAAAGGGATTGAACCAAATCCTCACGATTGAGATAGTAACTTACATATTTGAATGAAATTTGGCGCATGCGTTACTGGCCGGCCAAGAAAAAAAGTAGTTTTCGAAAGTGGGCGACATAGTATGTAAGCCACGCCCTTTTATTCGATATCGAAAATTTCGAAAACTCTTAAAATGGGATAATTTAATTACTAAAATGATAAAATTTGGTAGTTATATTGAACAGGTCATTCCATCATGATTTATTCCAAACGGGTGATACCCATGCGCTTATTTTCGATATCGAAAAAAGACATGAAATGAGTTGATTCGTTGACTGATGCAGTAAAATATTTAAATTTCGTCGGTCTACTAAATTAGTAATAAATGATACTTGCGAATTCGGATAGTAATATCCGATGATAACAACCCCCCTATTTTCGATATCGAAAATTTCAATTACAAAATGATATAATTTTGTCACTGATGTAGCTCTAAGGGTAAAATTGGTTAGCTATTTGGACTTGGCTATCCGATTAATATGCGTGAACTCGTCCTTATTTTCAGAATAATGAAAATTTTCAAAAAATTAAATTAAGTAGGTGAGTATATCCTATCAATTGGTTTTCCAAAAGAGAGAGTACACCTAGTGAACATGAGCGAGATCCTTTGATGATACCGCCCACTTTTTTTTTTTTTTTTGTTTTTACTAGAAACTTTACTTTTTTTAAATATTTATATTATTATTATTTCGCCTCTCAACTGCAGCTGGGTATATAATGTTCGATTCCACTCGAACTTTAAACTTTTTTACTTGCTTCTATTTGCCTAGAGTTTTTCAATGTGGTTTATGTGTGCCGTATAGTTTGAGGTTGCGTTAATTCTGTATTGCCGCTTCTTATTCTAATTAATTGAAAAACAACAATTTCTCACACACACGAGCCCGCACATGTTTATGTAGGCAATGCCAATTTGATAAGAAATTAACTGAATTAATTGCTTTTATCACGTAATTATTTAGGTATACATACATGACATATATCACGTTACATACCCACATTTTTATATAGCATAGAACCAAGCAAACAAAAACGATACAAGACCAGTAGGAATATAATTGGCATACATACATAGATTAACTGAATTACATAAAGGAAATATACAACGTTAACTTTAGTCCCATTTTTTTTGTTACCGAGTTGCAAAGGAATACGTGTTAGAACATTGAAAATAAGCGGGCGCCCTTTATTGGCGAATAGTATAGTTGTTTCAAAATTCGAACTTCTGTTGAAGTTTTTTTTTTGGGAGCAAGATATGAACCAGCACTCTAGCCTCCATGATGATTTTTGATAAATTGAGAAAAATACAGCAAATATTTGTGGACCATATTTTAGGCCAGCGTTCGGATACAAGAAAACCGAATTAAGAATAAAAAAGCAGCCTAAATGTATGCAACAAAGCTGTAGCTACTTTCAATTTCAATAATTCAGAAAAATTGATTAAATTTGCAGAAAAAGAGAATTCAGTAATTTAGTTTACATTTATCATCAAAGAAGAAGCATTAAAGACAACTAAAGACACAAATTACCGAATTTCAATTTCAATACGCCAAAATGTATGCTACGCACAAACATACTTTTCAAAGATTAGTAGTTTAAGCTTTGTACTCGAAGTGCTTAAAAGTATTTATTTAATCATCTTAGCAGAGATTCAATAAGCCAATGCGACAATTACAAACTCTTAAGACATACTTAATTGGATTAAGCAAATACTTTGATTTACAAAGACTTGACTAATTTTCAAAACAAGCAACTAAGAACTTTACGTGCTACTTAAACAAGTTCGAGTTCACGTATTTATGTATAATAGAATTAAGACTATAAGTGTCCTGATTGGAATGAAAAAACCAAACGATGAAAGCAAACAAGAATCAATGTAAAAGCTAAGTAAAGGAAAATGACAGTAAAACTTATTGACCCAAATGAGAAGGCAATGAATGAAAAGCAAATGAACTTGTGTAGATACATATGCCAACAGGATAGTGGCCAAAGTTTCAGGACATCACTTGCAGCGGTTCGAAAGTGCCGCCTTTTTCAGAAAATAAATGAACCCTGAATACGTCAACACTGAAGAATGAAAAGGTATAGGATTAGGATAAGGATAAGGATAAGGATAAGGATAAGGATAAGGATAAGGATAAGGATAAGGATAAGGATAAGAATAAGGATAAGGATAAGGATAAGGATAAGGATAAGGATAAGGATAAGGATAAGGATAAGGATAAGGATAAGGATAAGGATAAGGATAAGGATAAGGATAAGGATAAGGATAAGGATAAGGATAAGGATAAGGATAAGGATAAGGATAAGGATAAGGATAAGGCTAAGGATAAGGATAAGGATAAGGATAAGGATAAGGATAAGGATAAGGATAAGGATAAGGATAAGGATAAGGATAAGGATAAGGATAAGGATAAGGATAAGGATAAGGATAAGGATAAGGATAAGGATAAGGATAAGGATAAGGATAAGGATAAGGATAAGGATAAGGATTAGGATACGGATAAGGATAAGGATAAAGATAAGGATAAGGATAAGGATAAGGATAAGGATAAGGATAAGGATAAGGATAAGGATAAGGATAAGGATAAGGATAAGGATAAGGATAAGGATAAGGATAAGGATAAGGATAAGGATAAGGATAGGGACCGCTCCAAATACTCGGTTCCGAATGACTCAAACCAGGCATTACTAGTAGATACCTTATGGGTTAAGCAAATATCTCAAGAGAGCTAACCATTGATATGCGTTTACATTGCATAAGGTGGGCGATGGTTGATTGCGTTGACTGCAGCTACTTTTACTAACGTTAGATATTTTGCTGCTCGCTCGGATAATAGATATGACGTCTGCTGGAAAAATTATTTATTGAACAAACTGCGTATTTCCGCAGCTGCTCGTCTTGTTATGGCGGCAAAGAAGCGTTTACATTAAATAAATGTGTATCAAATAAATGGCTTGAGGATCGGCGTGGTTGGGAGCGTGCCTTTGATGGGTGGAAATCGATTTAAAATAAAAAAAATCAAATCTAATAATAAACCAAAATAAAGAAATGCTTTGCGAAAATTTAAACTTGGAAACAAAGCGAGCCCGCTGCAGGCGCTTTAAACTTCCACTTTGGCAAAAGCCAAAGTGAAGACAACAACAACAACAGCACTCAAAATAACGAACGTGCCACAAGTAGATTGCGGTACAAATGAAATAGCGAATAAGTGCCAAAAGATAAGTGGATAAAAACTTTGATATAAGTACACATGAAAGCAAACAACACACATACATACAAACATACATATGTCTGTCCTTTTCTAGGTTAGTACAGATGCATGAGAATAAGGTGAGTTACTTTTTTTTGTCGCAGTGGAAGAGATTTGGAAATGGGGTTACAAATTGAATTTAAGCAAAAAATGTTTTAAGCGTGGGTAAACAATTTTTCAAATTTGGCACATAATCTAGTTGGAGAGGGGAGTGGAGGTAAAACAAGCAACAAAACAAGCCAGCTGAATGCGCGAATATGTTTTAGCTTTAGAGCTAAGAATAACAAGCGAAAAATGGCTATGGAAGTCTTTGATAACAGTAAAGGTAATGTAGCAATATGTTCGAAAGCGCAGAGCAAAGGCAGAGAGGGCAATATCAAATACGAAAATAACAAAAACAAAACAAAAAAAAAAACAATGGATAGAAAATTATGCAAAACTTTCAAGTGTTCCAAAAAGTTACGGAAGTAGGTGGATAGAGATAAGCAAACATGCCTGGAAACAAGTCAAAATCGAAGACCGAAAATATCAGGTGGTGGGTGGAAACTGAAATAGTACAGAGAGGGAAATCAAGTCCCGAACTGCCACCATAATCGAGACATAAAAACAAAAATGGAACCCGAATTTCCAGCGAAACCAATATCAGAAAAAAGACCGACATTGAACCAAAACCCGGAACCAAAGTTGGAACCCATCGTGGAGCCAAAACTGAAAGTGGAACCTCAATGAAACGGAACTGGAATGGAAACCAAAAACTAAAAAGAAACAGAATACAAACCGAATTTAAAATCAAAAACTGAACCCAAAATATAAACTGAAACAGAAAGTAGAACCAAGACCGAACCAAAACGGAAAGTGGAATCTCGTCCAAAAACGACGATGAAACGGAACTGGAATGGAAACCAAAACCCAAAAAGAAACAGAATCTAAACTGGACTTGAAATGAAAAATTGAACCCAAAATATAAACCAAAACAGAAACTAGAACCAAGACCGAACCGGGTAGAAGTTGATGAATATTGGACCGATTTTCCATCATCCCTTGTCAAGTTTGGATTTGTAAGAAACTATTTTGAAACGTAAAAAAACACTGAAGATGACGGAACGCCGTAACCGGTTTAATACAAATCCAAACATGACAAGGGATGAGGGAAAATCTTTCCAATATAACTACATCAGCTAAACCTAAGCTGGAACCATATAAAAGCTGAAACCATGCCGAAACCAACCAAAACAAGAATCTAAGCCCGAAGTTGGAATGAGAAACCGAAACAAAACTAGAATGTGCCGAAACTAGATTCACAACGAAACCAAAAGAGGAGCCTAGATCAAGACTGAACAATTGTAGAGTAGAAACAGAAATGAAACTGAAACATTTGTTCATAGTAATGCCCAAGTTTCTGAGTCATATGAAGCTTGAACAGCCAGGAGGTATTTTATTTGAAGCTCGAAGGATAAGCTAGGATTGAAGAACGACACTGTCAACGGGTCAAGGATAGCATAATAAAGCCTCTTTAGGGGACTAACCAAAGTCGATGGAAAATATTTCGAGCTCAATTCAAAGGCGATAATAAAACCTGAAAATATGTAAAAAAAGAGGAGTCGGACCAATTGCACAAAAACAAAACACAAACCAACCGTCAAGCAACTTCCGAATACTGGGTAACACTGTGCGGCGTTGCGCCATACCGAAGAAAGTGTACAGAATGGCAATTAATTACTGCTGATTATTTAAAACTTTTTTTGAGAAGGTGAACACTTAAAAACTACCAGCTAAACGATGTATAACGAGAGAGTGTTGGCATTGCGTTTACTCAGTGCACTAACACTGGCGATGAAGCTAATGACAACAGCGCACGAAATTTTTGCGTCACTGGCCATCACTATCAACCACCGCCAATGATGCGAATAGTAACAGCAGTGAACGACAGATGAATTGAACTGTTGTCATATGGAAAACTCGGTATTTGTCAATAATTTATCTTTTTCGTAATTGTTTTTTTTTTTTTTGTTTTGACTTGAAACTTATGTGACTGCAGCTGACGTTTCGTTTTTAATATAAAAGAAAACAAGAAAAGTATTTAAAAATAAAGAAAAGAATGAAAAGATGTGCATAATAAAACAGCAATTGGTTCAGAGAGGAAACAAAAACAAAAACGTATTGAGTCGAATAACTAGTGCAAAAATTTGGAATAGAGGAATGACTAGAGATGCGAATATACACACATTTGACCATTGATGACTCATTCTATCATTTCATACTGCAAGAGGTAATCATTAAATGAAGATGAAAATCAAAATGAGAGAACTGCTCAAACTGACAAACTGAATCAGCATTCAAGGTTTCGCGTTGAAGGGTCTCTGGCTTGCGTTTAATAGAAATAGAACTGGAAGGAAGGTTGGCGTAAAGGGTTGTGATGTCGATGGTTGGTCCACAGATATACTATCTACTCGGGGTTTCTAGTTACATGACATTCAACTTCGAACATCTATTGAATAGAACGGATACCTTTCTTTCCTCAGCTAAAACGAACTGTCGGCTAATATTTTTTGATATGGTTAGATATAACGGAATCATACATGATAGGGAGCTGCCTTGAAAACCTAATGTGGAATAAAGTTGGGCTAGGAAGACCACGGTCGTCTTGTACTGCTGCAAACCTCGGACACTCGGTAAAAGCTAGGACCTCCCGCCAAGATATTTACACTAACACAGTAGTAAGGTCTTCCTTGAAGTGCTTGTCTGTTAAACCACACTGAACACAGACAGCAACATTAAAAGCTCAGTATACAGTAAGCTGATCTGGTGCGTCTCAGTAGTAGATAAGTGTAAGAGCAGCTTGACAGTAAATATTTCAGGGTGGGCGGTGACTAATCTTGATATTGGCCACATTAACGTGAACTGCCGTCGCTTCAGTATTCATTCCGGGCACTATCCCTCTTGCCAGTTCAATACCGCCATTCGCTGTGCCTCACCAGCTCTCATTAATTACTCATTATCAAAGTGCTTTGACCATTTAATGACCGTTTTGAAATACATACAAACTAGCACATCTTGCCCATTAAATTTTTTTCAATAACTATTTAATTAGTTGCTTTATTTAATATTTAACTAAAAACGTTTTTCCAACAATGAAAATAAACAAATAATATTTGCGTCTAACACGCACGAAAACATTTAAAGTAGATTCAAAGTACAATAAGTAGCAACTTTAATAAATGTTTTAATTTTTTGCATACAGATGAAATCAATAAAATCGCGGTAGGTACAGTGGTGGTCAATTAAATAGCACCTAAATTCAAAATGCCAATAAGTAAAAGCAAATTTTGTTTATTAGTTAAAACTAATTTTTATGAAATAAATGTTACTACAGAAACTACGAGTAGTAAGTTACGACACCTAAATTTCAGATACGCGGCAACCCTGTCAAAACATTGAGGGAAATAGACAACATTAGATATTTTCAGTAGCTTGCCCAAATAGGGCATGGGAAATGGTAAAAAATATATATATATTCGGATAAGGTGGCAACTCTGGATGGTAACCCTATATAAAATATTTATGTTGCAAAACGATGCAAAATGCCAACGTATTGTAATTACGCATTTTCTTTAATTTGTGTTTATTTGTGACAGGTGGCAAAACCATAAAAAACCTCCTAAGTGGCAACACTAAATTGGGAGGGCTTGGATTATAGCAGAATTTTGCAAACAAAATTGCCTTAAAAATTAGTCAACAGTTTTCGGAATAATAGTGGATGTACCAAAGTATAATTATAACACAATTAGGTGGCAACCCTACATACGAAGTTTTTTTAATATACGATGTGAAATAGCATTCGTTTGACATCTCCTTGAACAGAATTTAATTTCCTTAGAATTGGTTTAATAATTATAATAATAGAGTTAACTATAATCTAAGATTGATAACAGGTGGCAACCGTAGAAATATTTTTGTGAAAATACGGCGTTAGTAAAAGCATCCTCAGCTCAGTTCCAGTTAGCTCGGTCGAAGAACTGATCATGAATTAAATATGGTTTTGAAGTTTAAAAAACGACTTTCTTTTGGGATCTAAAAAATACCTACGGAAAAATATGTGTGGTCCCTGAACTAAGAAAATCAAGGTACCCAGAAACCTTTTCATTTCTAATTCCGGTGCTATTTTTGGGATCACAGCTGTACATATCTACGCAATGAATTTCCCAAAATTTAAATGACATCGTTGTGGGCTTCAGTGCATATATTTCGCAATTTCAATATAAACTAAAGCGTTTAAAAATATAAAGTCAGTCAATTCAAAAGCATGGTTTGAAGAAAAAAAGACGACAAAACAACCTACAATTTTAAATGTTCAAGGTTTTGATCACAGCAACCAACTCGACCAGTTTCAGAGGGTGACGGTTGGATTATTTTTGTATGTTTTTGCGGAATTAGGAAATAAAATAAATTTTCGATATTCATAATTTGATCAATAACAAGTAAGGAAGTCTTCGCTTCGGCTGCAATTGAACATTATATTCCTCGAAATATTCGAAAAATTTAAAACATAAGTTTTGAGGTAGCTGCTTGAATGTTTTTTAAACAAACGCAGCAAGTTAAGTTTAAAACCAAAATTAAAAAATATCAAAAATCCAAATATTTGCTATACAAAATATTTCTCAAACATTTTCTTCACTTTCACAGAGTTGAAAAATAATGAATACGTAAATCACGAGACATATTCGCGGAATCACGGGATTATAAAATGAGAACTCGAAGGTCATCGGATTGTTAGAATACAAAAAGTTTACATCCATATTATAATTTATGAGCAAAATAAATAATTTTTTGTGATTTTATAAATATTTCGAATCACTTTTACTTGCTGCCTAAGAATGCTATATTTAAATCGTATGATTCATTAAAATTGTTGATTTACCACAATCGAGTAAGAAAATACATAAAAAGAAAAGGAAAAAAAAAGAATTAATAAATCATATTTATGCTTTAATTGCAAAATGAAACCGATGTTTTGCGGTTACAGTGGGTCATATTTATTTTATAATAACTAACAGAGATGATTTGTTTTCGAATGAGTCAATATTTTATAGTATATGAGTCGTATTTTATAGTCGTTGTTGGACGAATTGGTGGGTCCATCGAAGAGAAGATGAGGAGTAAGTGCCCCGTGTAACGTACTTTATTCCTCACGCTGATGCTCTGGTGGTTGATGAACTTCCTAAATGCCTTTACTGGGTCTTAGCAATACAGACAAGTTTTTGGTAAAATGTAAGGTTTATCTTCCAGATCGATTATGTGGAGCTACACCTCGCAATATCAGCTATGTATCTTTGGCACTGTCTTGCAGCCTCTCCCTCAATAGCTTGAGCTATCCTCTAACTTCATAGAACAATTACTGCTGCTGAGGTAAATATTAGTTTGGGAAGCCGATAAAGACACCAGGGTGTTTTCAATGTCCTACTTAGTTCGATGTTTCTATAGTTACCATCTCTCGAGTCGCCCTCTAACTTACACATTTAAATAAATAAAAAAAAAAAATTTACTTCCACACTTAACTACTTAATTGAGTTGCAAAGAAAATTTCGAAATTTGTAAATGTAATGATGCAGAAAGTACAACAATAACAAAAAGTGCCAGTCAATTGGGCAGCCAAATCAATGAGAATAATTGAGGTCAAATCAAGGTGAACTACACTAAATGAATTCAATAATTTTTTGTGGAATATTTGTGAGGGGAATTTCTTACGGTCATAACGAAGCTTTTTGATATTTTTCAAAAATGCCGCAAATAAATTTAGACATGAGTACAATACTTTTAACGAGTAAGAGTAAAATAAGTCATTATCTACGCACCTCTCTCTTGGATCTTGTGTTTACTAAGAAAGGCTGGTTTCAAAGGCGATTTTCGGCAGATTAACTTCAACTTTTTAACGGGCGTATATAACAACAAAACTATTTTTATATTTTTTTTCTTTTCTTTTACGCTAGTTACTTCCTTTATTATTGTGACGAGTTGGCGATGAATCACTATTCAGGAATAAACTCTTAAATATAAATACGTGGCTTATGAACCTACATTAATCTTCATCAAAAATATTTACATTGCTTGTAATTTCCATGGTTGGGCACAGTGCACTAAAAATTTTATTTTTACCATAATTCGCTTGAAACCAACTATAAAGCCTTAGTGGCAGATTATCTCGTTTCATAGTTCAATTCGCTTTTTTTTTTCATATGTTGAACATTGTACTGATCATTTGTGACAAGAAAAATTCATTCCCTTCGTTTCTTTACTGACATGTTCTAAATTGTAGCGAGTGGTGTTTTTTTTTTATTTTAGTTTTGATACCAGACAATTTTTAATTTTTTTACTCTTATTGCTTTGCATTATTTTTAAGATAATATTTGAAAAGAGTGACTAATTCGAACGTGCATTGAATTTGGTTATTTTTAAATACTTTTTGTTTCAAATGATTTTCACTTGAATAAATAATTCATTTTTTTTATATTTCTTACAAAAACAACGAAAATTTATTAACTTCTTTAAAAATCGATTTATCGTTGAATAAGCGATTTTTCCGAATCAATTGAATAACCGATCTTTTCGACTTCTCACATATTATTTTTTGTGGGTAAAAAGAGTGTTTTTGTGATAGTCCAAAAATGTACATATACTTATTTCTCACTTTCACAAAGGTTTTAAGTGTTAGTGCTCGTACAAAGCTCAGTGCACACTAAAAATGTATTGCATGCTGCCTACCTCTGACAACTTCAGACATGACAATCGTGAAAAAATATGAATGCGTCATTGTTGTGTTTATCAAAAAAATTCAATTTTTCTAATTTGCAATTTATTTTACCCAAAAAGTCAGCATATTCCATATTTGTTGATTTCACTGAATTTATTCTTTGCTTAAATATTCACGTCAGCGTTTGACTTCAACGTTTGAATCGATAAATTGCTCGAAACAAGTTTTTGGGTTTCTATGTCATTCTTATCTATGTATATAACTTACTTAATATGTTTAATTTAATTTATTGGCTTCCTTCTACAAATGTTTTAATCGCGTTACATTTCCTAGCATATTTTTCTATTTTTTCACGCGTTTTTGGATCATAAAACTTTACTGATTAAATTCATCATTTTGTATTGAGGCATTTTATAAACACCTGCACCCATTAAACAATTGTGTAGTTACTAGTTAATCAAGATAGGTAAACCCGTTTCTAAAAATGTCCCCGTTTTGGTTTCAGATTGGCAAGACTGGATATACAATCTCTTAAGACAGGACGAAGGCAAGAGACTGTGACTTGGGCACAAAGTTTTTAGTTTAAGCAGATAAATAACTACTAAACAATTCCTGGCCTATCGAAACGTGCTGGGGAATGGTCCAGTTGCTATAAAATTTTGAAAAATTTTAATTTTTGAAGAAAAGCATGAACCTAAAATCTAAGAACGAACCACTTGCCGCTTTCACATCCCTTGTCCCATCCATAGGTTGTCTCGCGATTAAAGAATTATTTACTCCCAGCGCGACGCTCATCACTTTGCTGAAGATGTGGCATTGTCATCAAAAAATCAAATGGCGACCAATAATTGAACTCTAATAAAGGGTAACTACACAAGTTACAAATGCAAAGAAAAAAATTACTACCCATACGAAAATGTCGACTCAGCAATTAAGAACGAAATCATTGTCGCACAATAAAAAGATTGAGCAAACACCAAACATGTGCTTTTTCCATATTTCAATTTGGCTACCAATTGATTTCTAGATATTATGAGCCATGAAAGTTGTTTGCATTGTTGCGACTGCCATATAACTACATACATACATACTAGGGATGTGGCGAATATTATATAATGTCCATAGGGATTTCTCAAATCAGGGACTGAAGGCCTTTACCTATTCGTCAATCATCGTTAACATCGAAAATTATTCTAGCCGGTAAACACTTCCTAAGTGTCAGGATGTAGGGCCTTATGGGCAGTTACGAAGTAACATGGCATGACCTTCGTACCGAATATCGAAATAGCTCAATGCATACAGATCGAATAAAAGCCGATAAGCTTCCTTCACAGTAGGTAAAGGTTGGTGGGGATGTCCTGATCTTATCCTTTCCTGCTACCCAAAACCGTCTAGACTTGTACTCTAACATGCAGGGTGTACATTTGGCAATGACTGGTCACACTCGCCAGGGCCCTTGGCGAGTATCTTGTGGTTACTCAACCAAACAAAAAAGATTCGACTGGAAATCGAAAATTAGTGTACTCAATTCCGCGATCGTAAATGTGCATCGAATATTCGCAACATCACTTTTGTATAAGTACCTAGAAGTATACAGAATTGGCGTCCCATTATTTGATGCAAAAAGAAATGAATTCGAAAATACAAGAGTAAACGTGCGATTGAATAGGAAAAGTTACTTTCCACTCCTTGCCCGCCCACCTATTTTACAGTTGCTATGGTCATTGGATCGCGACTCGCAGCCGGCGTTATTATTGCAAATGCGGCCATATCAATGACGCCAATGCTTGTCGCAGTCGTTTTTTCATTTTATTTGACATTTTATGAGTATCGGTCGAAATCTCACAGTGTGACACTTTGCAGCCTCACACGCCCTTCATTGCTTCCAGCTCTTAGACTGATTGTTTCGCCTCTAACTACATATGTATGTTGATTAGATTATCAGTTAGAAATGTTTTATGGTGCTAAGTTCGATTGCGAAAATTTATGAGTATATGGAGCAAGACGACAGCAGAAAAGCCCTGGGCGAATTAGTCCATTTGTGTTATATTACAGACTCTTTGATAGCATAAAATCATTGAAACCTGAGCTAGTGGTGAAGACTTGAAAAGTTAACCTGAGGAAAGTAATATGCAGA
Source organism: Sphenella marginata (assembly GCA_951509765.1). NCBI lineage: Eukaryota > Metazoa > Arthropoda > Insecta > Diptera > Tephritidae > Sphenella > Sphenella marginata. Next base: position 22,494,875 of record OX608079.1, read on the forward strand.
AAGCAGATCAAATTCCTGAAGATACGAACTAGTTTTCGGATCCACATCCGGCAGAGGACTTCCCTCATCCCCTTAATCCTTGAGGGAGTGTATTTTTCGTTAAAAAACAACAAACATTAACTAATGCAATCAAATATCACGTTTATATTCTCACCTCATCTACAAACGCCGTTTTATGAAATCATAATAATAAACAAGAAAAGTGTGTATGAAAGGGAAATCCAATTGCAAACAAAGTAAAATAAAGTGGGGGTGACGCACACTTTAAAATGCGAAAACGAAAATTCAAAAACGTGAAAAATACAAACAGCGACGCCAACGTCGACTGCAGCACGCTGTGCAGCGACTGCGACATATACAGCTGTCGCTGCAGCTCTTATCGCACCGTTCTCTTTGAGTGCAAAAATCGATTTGTCACAATATCGCGCCACTCAAATCGGAAAAATTATTCTTTATAGAAATTTTTAAATTTCTTAATTAGAAGAGTGTTAATATGCAATTTGAGTTTTTATCCAAATATTTTTATTGTTGTAGCTGCGCATGTATCCATCGGCCGCGCTAACGTCTAGTGACATTGACGCCGCTTGTAGAATCACATTGTTTGGCATCGGTAGTCGCACAAAGTATTCATGGTCGTGAGTCGTATTCGAGCGTAGGTCCCTTTGGAGTTGAGGGGCGGCAGATTACATGGACAAACAGCGCAGTCACAACAGCACATACATACATACATACATACATATGTATAACACAACAATGCTTTATTAATGAAGTTATCAAACTTGTATAAAATCACCTTTTAATTTGGTAGATTCGTAGTAGTGGTTGTTTTAAATGTAATTACATACATATATACTTACAATTCTTTGATCAGCATTTTTGTAGATTATTTATTTATATTTCTGTTGTTCTTGTAGTAACCGTTGCTTTTATACTAGGGCAGTTATAATAAGCCCTCGCAATTTGAATATCCTCCTTTTGCTATCACGTTTATTGTAATCGCGTTCAACACTTCTGTTTTTAATACTTTTTTCTATATTTAGTTTGATTTCGCCTTCCTTTTTAGGGTAATAACAATATTAAAGATTATACAAACGTTTATATTTATTACAAAAAGATAAATAAAATATGATATAAAATTCTCTGAGTTTGGTGAGAGCGCTGCCAAAAATCAAGACTGCTGCCACACTGGTGCAAAAATGGAATTTACTGTCTGGAGGTATTTAGTAAATTAACGGGTAGAATAAAATATATCAAAATTAATCAAAAACCACAAAGAGTTAACATGAAAAGTGTTAATAAAGCAAAGGGCCCAATAAAATTTTTTTGCCAAAGTCAAGCCCTAGCCCAAAACAGAAATCACGTGATTGTATTACATGCCTTCCGGCAAGGAAGTGCCTATATACCAAAAAAAAAATAAAAGCTTCAACTTGCAATAGCCGAGAAACGATTTAAAGTTGTTGATCCCTCAAAAAACCCGCCAAATTAGGGGCTGTTAGATATATAATCCAAGCTTTTAATTATTTATCGATTTAAATGTATACAAATGAACTCCCTCAGCCACCTGTTTTGAACTAATATAAAAAAAAAACAGTACAATTTTATTTAAGACACGGTGGCATCTCTTGTCAGCTGTTTGGTTGCAAACTGAGAATTTTTTATCGTAAATTATGTTTCGTGTGAATGTGTTTTGAGCAAAAGTAGAACTCGACTGCGAATTTATCTCCGCTCTCAATCAAAATTCAGAGCCAGCTGCGCAGTCGACGTGGCTGACGACGCAAGCAGAAAATATGACAAGTTCAAAGGAAAGAGGAAAACTTTTTAGAATTTTCACTTGATTTCCTAATTTTCTTTAGTTCACCAAAAAAAACCTTCACTCGTTTCTTTCACTATTTCACGCGAGATTCAAAAAAAGCGTATGCGACATTTTGCCATAACATTTTTGCGAACGCAGCTACATACAATTCGAGCATCCACTTTTTTCACTTAAAAATTTTCCCATTTTATTTTATGAGCACACAAAAAATATTGGGCTATACCGCCTCTCCAAATTCTGCGCTTTTATTTAATGATTCGCATATATTTTAATAGACAAAAGAATTGTCCGGCAAAAACGAGAGAATCTGCAAACATGAATTTGAATTTTCACTTTCACTCCACCTTCGCTTGTATTCGAAGACTTGACGGCGTTGTTGGTATTGAATGGTCGTAAGCTGGCTGATGACACGTGAACCACTCTTTGCTTCTAATTCTTTGCTAATTTATAAATTTTTAAATGCATATAACAATTAGTATTAAGTTGTGGTGTTTTATTTACACTTTTTACACTGTTTTTAAATATTAAATCGATTAAATTGGAGCACAAATTGAGTTCTTTAACTTGGGGGGACAATCTCACAATTGATTAGCTCCAATTGGAGAAATAAAAGTATTTGACAGGGTTGATTTGATTTTTGCTGTCAAATGCCGGAATTCTAAGTAGACATTGGGTGTTTCTTTTTCGCATATAAAGAGTGTGCAATGCATGGCAGAAATATTTGAAGGTAGTTTCACTCAAAATTTTTTGACACTAACCGTGTTCGCCAAGAGGGCGTGATGTTGCCACATTTGAATTATTAGTTGTTATAAAATTTGGAAATTTTGCAAAATTTTATTGGGTGTTTTTTTTTGTATATAAAAATGTGTAGTTTCGCGAAATGAAATATATAAAATATGCATTCTAACTGCCAAATTTTCTGAGGTAATTATGAACGGCGGTTTAGCATGGCCTTTATTTTAATAAGATTTTACCTGGAAATTTACTTTACCTTGAAACAGAGCCTCACATAAATAAAATGCCTTTGTATCATATCTTTAAATTTCTTTTTTTTTCACTTTTATGTACACCGCATTATTTTATAATATTTACATTTATATTATATTTGACACAGACATACTACAGATGTGTTTTTCATTTCAAATTCAATTCAATTAAATTTTGTTAAGTAAGATATTTAAAACCTCAGAGTTATCACATATTTTCATTTAGAGATACAGTTACAATGAACTTTACAACTATAACATTGCGATTACATATTTATAAGTTTCGAAAAGAATAAAAAGTTATGCTTAAAGGAAAAGTATTTACAAAAAACCTTTATATACTTGTGTTTTTCATTTCACATGCATAAATACAAACAAAAGTGCATAACTTATAGGTATAAACATTTTAAAGTAGTATATGTACTATAGTTCAAATTTTTAAAGAAAAAAAAATAAATAGAAATTTAAGTGATGTGATGTACGTAGATCAGACTCGCGTGAAAATAATTATGTGGGATTTTAGACGTTGCAGAAGTTCTGTGCGCGATTGCTTCTGTATGCTATCTCTGCCATGGCTACGAAGCGATTTCACTTGAAGTTGACATATAAATTCATATTGTTTGGTTACATGACAAGAAGTAGAACGGTTATGTGGACCTAATAAAAAACAAAAACATTATAATCAAATAAATAAATATAAATAGGTAAGCTTAAAAAGTTTTGTGTAAAGAAGTATAAGTACATTGATATGTCTTCTCGGACCGACTTTTGCAAAGTAATCTCCAACATAAGTACATATGTATGTATGTATGTGGTATGTTGGTAATAATTGTGGGTTTGTTTCAAATCGTTCATAACAATGGTACTCACTTATGTTGCCTATGTTACAGTTTTCTTCATTTTTTTGCTGGGATATTCTATTTTGCTTTCTTTTAGAAGTCGGTTTAAATATCTGATGCGAAAATATGTTCTGCCCAGAAAGAATCTCTTTGCAATTTTCTCGTCTACACTTGTAAAATTTTTGCTGTTTTGTAAAAGATTTTGCATATATTTTGGCTCCAAAGATAGAGTGTCCCCATTAAATTTTAAAAATAATAAATTTAGAGTCTCCAAAATTTGTAAAAATTCAGGTGTGGGTTTATAAAGACCCCCTTCTGATAGCAAGTCGACATAACTAAAATTTTGATCCACCAAATCTGAAGTTCTTGAGCCATAGTTTAGTAGCTTTAATTTTGAAATAATATAGCCAGCGAAGTTTTCGAGCCCATCTTGCTCGACATTGCTCAGCTTGGCTATATCTTTAAAAATTTCACGATCTTCTTGCTGATCTGCGAACTAGGGGTGTAATGTCATAAAAAATTTACAGCTCATTAAAATAAATATAAAATTAACCTCAATCATTTCTTCTCCGGAAATTTCGACCTTTTCAAAAACTTCCTTAAAAAGGGGTTGAATCAAGACGTGTTCATTCTCAAAACCTCCTACTCCGACAAGTTCGTCGTCTGTCGGTTGCACGTTTGATTCAGAACATAATATGTTCTCATCCCGTCCTACGAAAACAATAAACTAAAAAAAATGTACACATGTTTATAGCATTTTCAGATCAAATATAATCTTTTTAAAGTAACATTTTACAAGACGGGAAATCCGTAATTGTTATCAGAAATAGTCGAGTGATGTATCAAAGGACGCGTTTGGACCTTGGCGCCAATATTCCGAAAATAGAAACTCTATTTTATTTAAACAAAAACAGAAAAATGACCAAAGAGAGGTCCCAAATGACCAAAGAGAGGTCCCAAACCCGAATATATATAAATCGGACATAATAAACCCCAAAGTTTCATTTGACTTAAAAATGCTATATCACTCAATGGAGCGCAAATATTTTATCACCACTGATGTCAACTTACCTAACAGATACGATCGGAGTCGGTATTTAAATTCTATTGGTGATGGGTGGTCATGAAGGCCTCCATTCGCTCGTATCGCGCTAAAAAAGTTTTCCAAGCAATCTTGGTTTAGTCGCCCAGTAATTATATACTTCCACCCGTATCTTTCAACCATATAATCATACATAAGCGGTAGTGCTGCGTTGTTTTGTAAAATTCCCAATTGAAAAGGAAGTAACTTAACCCTATTCCTGTGAGACAATAACTTGGGCACAATTTCGTTCATCACCTGTAAGGTCTGCATTTGCTCCGAAATTGCTAGACCGAATGCCTTACTTAATGGGCGTGAGTCCCTTTGCGCTGAACACGAATTAAATACGTCGAACCAATCATTCACGGATTGCATGAGTTCTGCGCACACCATAAAATTTTGTGGATTGTTACACAATCCCAATTGGACACATCTTTTAAGAGCAGTGGATGTCGTGTGCGAAAGCAATTTTGCTGCGTATTTTACTTTCTGTCGTGCTGTTACAGGGCAACATAAATGTTTAATATAAAATAATAATAGTGAAGTTATTAAAACTACCTGCTCCTTGGACATTGAGCACTTCTAATGTTAAACTCTTTATTATGGAAAGATCCGAGTTTGACAGGGCGATCAACTCCTCTATCTCGTACCTTCCAACCGTTACGCCATTTAATGTGAAACCGTTATCCACGAAGTGACTTCGCGCTAGTTTTAGCAAATGTGGTGCATCAGCAAAAACAAATACCAGTTTCGTCATGTCGCTTGGGTGATATAAATATGGCCGTAGATTACTGACGCCCATCATCCTCCACATCGTCTGGTTTTCTGGTCCCAGGTCACTCACTACTGCTACCACTGTATACCCGATTGAATAAAGCTCCTCCAGCATTACCATGAGTATATCTGGTGTAATTTTGCAGTCGTATTGATAAAAAATCGGCTGCTTCCACCGAGCACGTAAGCCCCGAACCATGCCCACCTGTATTTTTTTCTTTGGCTGCAAAACAACGTCATTCTTCCTGTCGTATGCCCACTCCTCCCGGCATTTAACTTCGTCGAACGATAATACACAAATTTTGTCCTCTATCGCTAAGTCAATGGATTTCATATGCGATAGGGTTTGGGATTGTATGCCTGGCTCGACGCATAAATTCGAAGCCCATCTACGTAAAGTTGAGGGGGAGGGGAGCGGAAAGTTCTTCTTTCTTAAGAGCTTATAGCAACGGGGGCTGGCAGAGTATATACATGTGGCGGTCGCGACATCTTCTAATGTATACCTGGGCGACTTCGGCTGGTTCCAAAGGATTTTTTGTTGGTTGGCGCTAAAGACCCGGTCGATAGCGCAAGGCTTGATTCTTTCCAGCTCGTAAGTGGCGATTTTCTCACTTTGTTTAGCAACAATTTTTTCCAGGGCTTTTATTTTTTCCTCGCTTTTGTCAATCCTGTCACAAGAGTTTTCTTTGGTAAATGGAAGGAAAAATCTATGGCCAATGTATGGCAAGACAAAGTATTTCAACTAAAGCTAGCCCATTTCATTAGATACCCATATTGTAGGCAATCAGTATGGTTTTCTGTCGATACCCCATTTATAGATTTAGATATCCGAATAAAACTACGTTGTCTATCAGTAATTCCTACAGAGAAGTGGACAGCTACGGGCGAGGGGGAGGGGGGGGGGGGGAATATGATATTGGATTTGCTTAAAATTATGTGATATTTATGCCTTTTTTACTTTTGCATATATAAAAAAGCACTCAAAATTTGAGCAACAAAAAAATTGTTTTTGGAACTGTTGAGCACATAAATATCAGATAATTATGTATAGGCTAATCGTTTCAGGGGGGGGGGGGGGGGGGCGTGGGTCCAGCTTGATGTTTGAGCAACGAAAAAAATTCTTTTTGGAACTGTAGAGCACATAAATATCACATAATTATAAGCTAATCCAACAACCCCTCCCCCACGCCCTGTTTTCCCTGGCGGTCAATAGGTTTTCTTGGAGCACGTAAATAGCACATAATTCCTGGCCTGTCAAATTTGAAATCCCTCTTGGGGGGTTCCAGCTTGACGGACCTACTTCAAGTGAGTCTTAGCTCGCCCCTTTTTTTTACCTCTCTACTTACTCAGTTTGCGTAGAAATGCTGACGTATTCTTTTCGGACCGTCTTCCTCGATACTGCGATGGCTGATATCTCGCATGCATTTGCGATTGGTATTTCGTGCAATTGTTGGTTTTCAGGGGCTATTGGGTTTTGACCGCTGAAACATGTTTGCCAAATTTAATTAATGAAATTATTTGCATAAGTTTAGAACCATTTCCTGATATCCAGTTAACGCTGCACAGGTAGTCAAACGATTTCCGCGTAATGGCTGCGTTAACCGGACTTGGCAAAAATAGCCCCTCAGTACTTACTTTCCTATCCTGGGAATGGCGTTTCGGCTTAGCAATGCGCGACCGTTCCGCGCAATAAAATCGGATGCCGTAAAATGAACGGAGCACACGAACGGCTCCTTGGGTAAACGCTCGCTACTCACCCTCAACGCATCCATCCACTGCCATCTTATGTGAGGCAGAGCAGGAAACTTCAGCAGTTTTATTTCTGTGTCCTTACAGCTTTTCCTCGAATTAATGCAGCCTGGAACACAGCAGCTCATTTTAATTCACAAAATTTAAAATAGTTTCAAGCAAAAGTAAATATTTCAGAAAAAAATTGGCATTTTCTTCTTACCTGCTTCGATTGATTTTAATTTTTTTCATTTAACTATAGGAAAAATGGTTGATTTTTTTTTTTAAGAACTGGTAGCACGAAAAGTATGGAACACGATTTCTGTCAGATGGCTAATCAAACGGGGAAGAAGAAGAAGTGGAACTACCTTCAAATACTTCTACCATGGTGCAATGTGTAAGAAGCATGGTGTAATAATTAAAGGTGTTCTTGGTTCGCAACTTCTCGCTCTAACGGCGCCATCTTGAACGCCCTTAGCAATTACAATGTTGTCTCTTTATAAAAGTACTTTTTTATTCAGAATATATTCCATTAGAAAAAGTACTATAAAACATACAAAACCATTTTTTCTGAAAAAAAATTTAACGGCATCACTTTTTTCTCTAAATCTGCTTTGTGTTGACTTTTCTATTAAAGAATTCAGTGACAGTTCTCAGACAATGATTTTGTTTATTTATTAGAATTGCGCAAAAAACTGATTTTTCGCGGAGAATGATGGTAATTTTTGTTGTTATATTTACTAAAGAAGATAATAAATGTTTTAAATATGTTTTTACAGACGGGGAATAGACAAATAATGGATTTATTCTCATCTTCCAGTCAGACAGACATGTATATATGGGCATATTTGTTGCGTCCCTCGGATAAAGCTTTTAACATGCCCCATGACCAACTTGTTTCCTGCGTAGATTGTTGAGAACAAAGCGATGGTCTTTTAGTACCCGGCCGGATTATATGACTGCAATACATGATTTTAACATGATCTCTTTTGATGTCTCCTCTTGACAGACATCGGGGCTGGAGAATAAACATTTTTCCAGGTCAATGCTCTTCAAATGGCTATCATAATTGCGGCAGGTAAACAGCGAGTATTTGTGGCTGTATTACCTCTGGCAGGGAAAGCTTAGGACCTAGGATCTACCAAACGCCTACCCTCGGTAGTCGAATTGAATTGCTTTCTTTCCCAATGTTTTCTACACCGAATGACCCGACTAAGGAACCTTAAACGTTCTCATTCTATTCAATGTGCTTCATGCAAAAGGTATTAAGGTGTTAAGCCCCGCCAGACATATCCATTAGTTTCTTCAAAGTTTTCGTAGCCCCCTTTCTGTTCTAGCCGACTTTATGACAACAATAGTGCAAATTACTTTCGGCTATAGAACGGGCCTGAATGGATTTTCCTTGTTTACAATATAGTCCTATCAGTTAAGCACTGGAATGTCAAGGAAACTAATTTTTTCGTGAGAGAATTATTAAAAGCTGTGTTCATTCTTCCCAACGCATCCGCATCGCCGTTTACTTTTAGGTTTGACATAGCTTCGAAGTTGTATTGGTCCTTAATCTCTCTTCATATCGTCGACAAAACTTCAAAATCGAGTAAGTGATATCCCAGTATGGCTGTTTTGGCACTACAAATTGCTTATTTCTAAGATGAATATCGACTTTATGGAAAAATTTCCAATCAACATCGATTCTTCTAACTAATTTTCAAACCAACGTGAAGTTTTCTTGAGACAAAATCAATAGATCTCGATAGCAGAAGCCTATAAAAGCTTGTAACTCAAATGTCACTTAAGGGGTTTTGCAGTGTCAGCGGCGATATACATGTCACTATTTGCTAGCGTTTGGTTCTCTGCTTATTTTTTGTACCATTATTCGAATGTTTCGAATAAAAGAGGAACTATGTACATATACACATACGTAGACTGGCTGTAGAGACCGTGACACTTGCAAAAACCAAATAAGAATTGGTCAATTTCTTACAATTTTTCTAAAAATCGTTTTTCCAGGCTATTAACTATATGATACCACTTAATAAAAAAAGTATGAAATTCAATACTATTTTACCAAAGGCCTTTTTTTATGCCCCCTTTCTCTCGTGCTTCCAAAATACAACATGGCCTTCCAAACTCCTAAGGGCGTTCGCTTTGACGTCTGTCAAAACAGATATCACCTTTGATTATTACACTATGTGTAAGAAGTGTCAGTATAGTAGGCCGCAGTGCTACCACTTCGGAAGAAAGTAAATGAAATTAACCCGATACTGACCAAAGCAGAGAAAAATATTGAAAGATTATATCGGGATGGACTGAAATATCGTACTTCCTGTACCGTTTTTACAGTGGCAGTCTTCTCGGCCAAAAATGCCGGAACCCACAAACAACAGCCAAGGGAGGCAGCCCAACCATTGGATTACCATCAATTAAAAAACCGTAACTATTGGTTGACCGGTCAATGATTACGCGGTGCCGACATGGTCAGCGAGCCTCAGGAATATCAATTGGGGGAAGTTGTTAGTCTGCTGAAACACCGTTATCTTAGGACGCTTCAGGCTTAGCTGCATCAAGAGGCTGAAATTTTCAATGTTAAAGAGCAAGCGAAGCCTCAAGAGGGTTCTAAAAGCACTCCATACCGAATTAGTAAATCCCGTTACCGGCTTGTGAACCCCGTTCAAACCTGTTGTATCTGCCGGTTTTACTTCAACTTCCTTTTAGAAAGATTTTAGATATCCAAGTTCACTTATAAGACCAAACACTTACCTGGTTCTTTCTTTTGCATTCTTGGAGGGCTTCCGAGGACTTGACTGGTACTTAATAAAGAGCTCGACAGCAAAGTGCAGCGTGCACATTAGTCCAAAGTGGTTTGGTAGGAAATCTGGAAATAACTAGCAATGAAGTACCATAGTTCGTGACATGAATGACACTTAACAGATGCCACAGTTTTCGATATTTTGTAAGGGCACATAACGCCAGCTATTCCACGAGGTGCCATGAAAAGAATGTCAGGGTCATAGATCTATATTTTCCCACCATATATGTATGTATGTATGTACATATACCCTCTTGGGCCAGTATTTGGTTTAATATCTCCCAACAATTGTACCCCATTGCGGGTTGTATCATGTCTAGAGTCGATCGTGATTCATAACTCGCCTAACATACCCGACCTGGACCATGGTATATGAATGTCGAAGATGCTATAGTGGAGGCCATACGCAGCTAAGCGAACTCTGTCCAAATCATTTAAGTGGTCCATCGCCAAATAAAGTAATAGATAGATAAAATGAGCTGAGAGATAAAAGGTCTTGTACATTGTATTTAAAAAAAAAAAATGTTTCCAGTCAGTCTTACAGAATAGGGTTGTCGAAAGTAGGTTCGTTTTTACTTTGTGGCATATTCACTATTATCTTGAAAAGAGCTTGAACTATTTGGATGAATTTTTGAAAATAGATAACATATATTTAAAGCTCGCCTAGCTGGAAAATTTAGAGGGTTAGCACCTCACGAAAGGTATTTCGCGTGGTATTCTAACAAAAATATTTACAGATAGGGTTGCCATCCAGGATTGCCACCTATTCCCAGTATATATATGAGTATATATTTTTTTTTTTTTGATTATCTCGAAAACGCTTTGACACATTTCTATGAAATTTTGTATATAGGTTTTCTGCTGCAACCCAAGTTTTCAATTAAGGATAACACTCATATTCATATTCCCATATCCGACGGATGCCATTCGCGGGGAGTGCGGATCGATTCGCGAAAAATCGGTTGCGGATCTGAGTTAGAAAACTTTATCGATTTCCTTTAAATCTACTAGCCTATTCAGCACAAGAAATAGAAGAAAATATCTTGACAATGTCGTTTTTTTAATTTTAAAGGTTAAATCCGCAACTGTTTTCACGCGAATCGATCCGCACTCCCCCCGCAAAGCATCCGTCGGATACCGTAATAGGCATGATTGTATTTCAACACAAATATTTCTAGGTTATGTCACCACCAAAAACCACTACTATGGTCGAAAAATACCAAGCAAAGCGCTCAAGGCATTGTATACATTTAACAGATTAGTGCTTAGGTTTTGCTTAGGCCTAACAGAATTTAAAACTTCAATAACTTGATTACAAAAAAAAAAACTATGTACACATGTATGCAAGTTTTTAATTTTAGTTAAATATTTTATTTTTATTTATTTATAAGTTATTCCGCACATGCTCATACCTATATATTAACAGAGTCATGATACAAATGTATGTATGATGTGTTTGTGTTTTAATGCCATATGCACATTTTTCATTTAAATGTACATACATATGTATGTATGTAGAACTGGTATACAGTATGGAATTTTGATGAAATTTGGCTCAAACAAAAATAAATCGCCAAAGAGCCAATCAAAAAACTATGAAATACTGAGGGTTGAAAAACGTAGAAGGTGCACTTTCAAAAAAATTTGCATATAGACAATTTCATTTCAAAAATTACAAAATTTTTAAGAACGCAGGACCATTCCAATAAAATAATGTGATAAAATTATAGATATTCAACATTTGAAATATGGAAGGCCGTAAAGAAAAAGAATAGAAAAATCAGCGCCATGTTTGACTGAATGTAAACCTTAAATTTGTACTTCTTGAAAACCCTGTTTCAAATATTTTCACTCAGTTTTTACGAATAAGACCTGTCAAAATCTTTTGGGGAAAATATTTACGGGTTGAAATGACCTTTGTTTCCTATAACAAAACATAAAAAGAAATATTCCATTTAAAAAAAAAACCTTTCGAATTCGAATGCGAAAATGTCCAATTTACTATGACTTTCGAGTTACTACTAAATCCTCTTAAATTCGCTGTTGAGTCCTTAGATTTTAAGACGGATTCTTATAAAAATCTCCATTGTGAGGTGTTCATGTCAGTGATGGAATTTTCGATACAATTGTACTTTTTCCAATTCAAAAGCTGTAAAAAGTTCTGAATTTTCAAAAACCAAAAAAGAGAGATACATTTGAAATCAACTTAACATTAAATATTTTATAAATGGTTAGTTTAGTGGTACTTTTTCCTGTCAGTTTATAAACCCTTTTCGAACATATTTCGAACTTTATAATAAGTTTGCATTATATTTAATTGAATTCAGTACCGCATAGGAAATCCCATCACTTATTCCCACATATGTATGTAATTTAGGTATTTACTAAAACTAATTTCGTTCATTTAAAGATTTATCCACATAAATTCCCTATTGGCTTGGGTTGTATAACAGTATATATATGTGTTTTGTATTTATTTAATTTCACTTGTAATGCATACATATATAATTTTTTTTAATGGGGTATGTATTTAAATAGGTTTAGCTAATACATACATGTATGTATGTGTGGGTATTTGTTTGTATTTGGGAGTTTTTTTTTACAGATTAAGAGGCGTATGTATGTGTAAGGCTAATACATACGATTTGAAATTTTTTTTTTTCACCTAGCTAAAACTGGTTTTTAAACTTTTTAACTGCGGCCTTATAAACATCGTAAATTGTATCGGTGTAATCGATTACATCATTGAATAGATTGGTTTGGTTTGCATTGCAATGTTCTTATATGTATATTCATATATTTATATTAAATCTTATATGTATTAGGGCTGTGCCTTTATTCGATTAATCGAGTAAGTTGATTAATCAAATTTTCAATTAATCGATTACTTGATTAATCAAAATTCTGAGTAATCAAAACGAGTGTTACTCGAGTATTTTCAAAAATGGTTAATCAAAAACTGATTAATTTACTCATTTTTTTATGTGAAAGTTTGCCTTGAAATAGTTGAAAATAAGAAAAATTAAAAACCATACTTCAAAATATTACAAAATAAAAAAATTTTAGAAAATTTTGAGATGTTGTCCGATGGCGAATGGGCAAAATGTCGAAGATGCAACAAATGGTTGAAGTATTAAGGAACTTCTAAATTTGAGCCGTTTTAATATATGATTAATCATTTTATTCAAAAAACGATTAATCAAAAAGGCGATTATTCAATTAAATTTCATTTTGATTAATCAAAATCTTGATTAATCGAGTAAACACCCTTTTTGATTAATCAAAAATCATAATTAATCGATTAATTGAGCAATCGAATTTATGAATAATCAAAATTTTGATTAATCAATTAATCGCACAGCCCTAATATGTATATGGCGGGCTTAGAGCAAAAAATAACTCGAATGTTGAGTTCGGTTTTAAAGATTTTTCCAACAATCAAGTCAAAGTAACGGAATGACTCGGATTTTCACGACCGAACGGCTGTTAATTCAATATAAGCCAATTTCATCGAAATTTAAAAACTTTTCATCAGAGTTCCGTTAGAAGATTTTCGAAAAGAACGTGCTCTCTTTTTCATAATAGTACTGCTCAAACGAAAATATTTTTTTCGTGGAAGTACTTCTACTTTGAAATACAATAACCCTTACCAATAATAATTCTGAGGATAACAATTGTTATAGCTTAATCATTTATGGGGCATGAGGCAATTGCTACGAACCGAAAAATATTAGAAAGTAGGTACACCTCCAATAATATAGTTCGTTTTTGCACTAAGCCGGTCATTGTATACTTATATTTATACACCAATTCTTATTTTTCATTTCTGTTAATATATTTATCGTAAGTTTGTAGTGTATATAATGGCGGCTATGAATGAAAATAATAATAATTTGTTTATGCATTTTTTTCTTAGTATACATATGTTTATATGCAAGAACTCCACTTGTTTAAATAAAAATGTTGCAATACAGACATTTTACTTCAATTTTTATTATTGTTGGAATGGCGATGCATAAAACTATTTGTATTCTGACATTCAATACAAAGTGATTACATAATTTTATTAGATTGGTTTGCAAATACTTTTTTTAGAAATAAAATAAAAGTTCATTTACATTACATACGAGAATCAGAATATGCTTATATGTATGTATTTACAGATAAGTTTTTGGTTTTTGGTTGATAAATAATTAAATAACAATATACAATATAAGTGTATGCAATTGCATTTATGTATATTCAAACTTCTTAGCTAACTAAAAAAGGCAAACATTTGAAATTCGAATTATGTGTGCGATAGGTATGCATGTGTAGACAATCAGCCTTATCACCAACTTTATGTAAACGTTTGATTCATATAAATTAGTACAGAACTGTTTTTATTTATTAGAAAACTCGTTAACATAAAGCTGGCAATAGGGTCGGGACAAACAAAAATTTGTATGCAAAAACATTCTGCTATGATACATATCGTTCACGTTTTTGCTAAAACCATCAATCGAACAATTGCCAAACTGAGTAGGCAGAACGAATTACTGCCACAATAATAATAATAGTTCATAACTAATTACTTATTACATTTTTAGTTTCAGTTATCTTTTCCTTTCCTCGATTCAGCAATTGATCCATAATTGATATTACATTCACATAGACAATGTTATTTATATACAAAATATTACAACTTATACAAAAAATTAGAAAATAACGTATGTATACAAGGAAAGTATTTACATAATAAGCGAACTTCTTAAATCCTGAATACTTGCTATACTACATTTTAGCGCCATATTTTACATCTTCGTTTTCCCGATTACATTTCATTCGTAGCTTAAAATAAAAGAACCCAACGTCATTAAGTTAAGCAAACGTATACGATATAAGGCGGCAGAAGTCGTAACAAAAGCCTCAGTGTTGGAGTTATGTTGAGGTCAAAGGCATATTATAACATGACACAGATGTCTAAAGTAATTCAGTATAATATTTCTTCTTTTTTTCTTTCAAAAAAGGATCTCGTGTTCGTTCAGTAATTTCCTTTTGAATTTCCAACCGTGTGGTCGATGACGTTTATGTGTCGGCTCGTAAGCTCATTCCATTTTCTTACGATTGCGACTGCTTGGATTGTAAAGTTTTTGGTTTTTATTGTTGCTTCTTTTGTATTCATGTTAGCACCACGAGAAGAAGGGACTCTTATTCTGAAAGCGTTGTGTAAACGAAAAGAAACGACTATTTTGACCACGCGATCTGTAAAATAAATGAAAAACTTACTTAGTGGTTTAGTACAAAGACATTTTGGTCAGTGTATTATCTCTAACTCAATCTCTGGCTATACCTCTATTACTTAATCTTGAATACTTTTCGAAGGATCGACTTCTATAGCACTAACCTTTCATTCATTTCCCATTCCCATCACAATCGTAATATCCATGTAGTTGTTGTAACAGTACTTCGGACGGATGCAGATTTAACAAATTGTAAAGCCCAAACAAGATAACCCCTTCTACTTGGGCATTCGTGCTGCACACTGCTCACAATAGGAAAGACAGCTGATGCAGGTTAAGCCTGCACAAGTCTTCCATTTTTTAATAATAATAAATAATTTTGCAGAATTTCCCCGAGCGCTGTTGCGAACGCGATTGATATCCGACGAAGGACTGTCATTTCTGTCAAGCTCCTTAAGTGGAGCTCAAGGAAGTGTGTTTGATGTTACAACTACAACAATAACTATAGCGTACCCCTGAAGTGTTGTAGGTCACATTTCAATTTCATTATAAACTGGAAGGACGCGGCAGACCTTGTTCTGCCCAAATTTAGGGGAAAAAATCGCACGATAAATAAAAAAGTTTGGAATATTTCGGTCCCTGGTCCACTTCCCGAAAAAAAATTACCCCAAATTTTAACAAAGTAAAAGACTACCTTTGTACCAAATTTGAAGAAAATCGCACCATTAATAAAAAAGTTTGGAATATTTGGGTCCATGGTCCACTTCACGGAAAAAAAGTTACCGCAAATTTTAATAAAAGTAAAAGACTACCTTTGTTCCAAATTTGAAGAAAATCGTAGTATAAATAAAAAAGTTTGGAATATTTCGGTCCCTGGTCCACTTCCCGAAATAAAACTTTACATAAACACTCTCCGGATTACTACTGAGCTATCCTGTAAATATGAACAAAATCGGCGCGGTAGTTCCGGAGTCTATAACATACATACACACATACTTACATACATCCTATTTTATATATGTATATAGATAATCATTTACCTTTCTACGACGACCGCAGGCATTTGTACCAATTGCACCGGTGATTTGCCATCCTTTAACGCTTGTGTTAAATTCAATATTTGTCCACGCATCACAGACATTTGACGTTCAAAAAGCCGCCTATCAAAACCTTTATCTTGCTGTAAAATAAAAAAAAGGAGGCGGTAGTTATATATACATATTTGCATGATTACATCGATACCGAAGACTTTGTGAAAAACGGCGCTATTTCAGAATGTTTTTTAAGAACGCGCTATCTCACAAACGCGTATTTCAGCCAAAAATGTATTAAATTTGATTTGAGATAGTGCGTGTTTGAAACTTGTTTGACATGGAGCGTTTTCCAATAAATTCAGTAATAGGGCGGTCTTTCACTTAGGAGCCAGTATGTACACAATATACACACCTGAAATAAGTAAAACAAATCCGTACAAATTTCTTCCACATAATTCATATCGGATAACAGTGGCAGCACATGATTTTTTGTTTCTTCACTAAATGGCACTTTTGCTTGTGGCAACCACGCCCAATGATAGGGATAAGCACGCCATGAATCTGGATGCTTAAACGGAAATGCTAAGCCATTATCGATTGCCGCAATACCTATCTCTCCGGCGATTGGTTTACTTGTTGACGCCTGGTTTGAATGTTCGCCATCCTTACCATCAAATCTGACAGCATTCATAGGTGTATTATCACCTTCTTTAATTATTTGCGTTTGTTCAGATGTATCTTCATGCTGTGTTACTGTTTCAGGTTCCCCACTAACTTGTGAACCGGCTTGGGTGCCTGACGCAACCGCTACTGGTTTTCGTGGTGAAAGTAAATGCTTCCCACCACGTATACTACCGCCAAAGGAAGAAGTCTTTTCAGTGCCACTTGGACGCACATAACGTATTAACCAATTATCATTGCCGCGATCTGTATTGCGTATAATATAATCGAGTACAACAAGACGTTCGAATTGCAATTGAAATGTATGGGAAAGTTTTGGATTGAGCGCATCGTGTTCGAAGCGACGTAACCAATAATCGGCATCTTTAAAGCCTTCGACGAAAAGTTGAAACGAACCAGTCTATATATAGGAAAATGACGTTGAGAAAATAATTAATAATATATATTTTTAAGAAAGTTATATGTTTGTTGATGCATTACCTTAAGGGGCAGACTCATACGATTGAAATGCGCTGACGGATAATGCTCTTTTATGCGCCGCTTTAGTTTCGCCTTCTGACGATCTATGCGTGCATAATTAAATGTCTCAGCGACTAACCGTACAACACGAGTTTTTGGTACAATATCAAGATTCAGTTTACGATCTACTAAGCTAGCGCCAGCCTCCGACAGATATCTATAAGTGAAGGAAGAAGGCATTTGTTAATCAAATAATCATACGATTACTGGCATTTATTGAACTATTTCATTACCCTTGATTTGGTATCAGGCAAGCGCGCCCAAAGCAACATGGACAACATAATTTATGCATCCATTTTGTCCACTTTGGATTGAGTCGTCCATATGGCTCTTCATCTTTTGGCTTAAAGACACCTAAGATTTTCTGAAAGCAGAAAAAAATTTATTTGAAGTAAGTTATAGATCATATTGAAGTAAAGATTCCGGAAAAGGTGTGAGGTTTTTGAGCTGTACGACTTACTACCAAAAATTCACACAAATCCAAACTTAATTGCGGAATTTCCCCGTAAAGAAGTCATTTAGTGTAGCGGCTGCTGTTAAAAAATTGTTTAATTGTACACGTAGCTGCCAAAAGCTAAATGATAGCCACGCGCACAAACAGACGCAATAAATGCTTTAACTTAAATTTAAAGGCGGTGGTCCAGGAACACCCTAGCCGATAGCTCAGTGCACTATTTGCAGTGTATATTCACAATGAATTGCATTGAAATCGCTCATCGAGCTGCGCAACTACGGAAGTGCAGAGGTCGTTCATAGAGTGTGTCAACTCTTATACATAAATCGAGAACTAAACCTTGGTGCGTTTTTTTCAGTTTATAAGAAATTGGTCTTGACTGAAGAACTTAGGAGCTTGCGTGTACTATCTCTCCTAGTCATCTCTCACTCCCTGTTACTGTGTCCTTATTCCTCCTTCTCTACCACTGTTTGTGAACTTAACAATTTGAGATAAATAACTTTGTACAGTACGTTGGCTGTTTGGATATTACTAAAATGTAGACTACAATTTTATACATATATACAAACAGAAAAGACAATCTTTAGCTAAAACTAATTCCATTCCAACCACTTCCACTAAGCGCATCATTAAACTTCAAACACTCACAGCACAAAACAAACCTAAGTAAAGTATTTGATTCTGGCTCTATAATCTCTTTTTAATAATTCATTTCATTATTTTTTATCGTTAATATTTTACTTACACCTTCAGCATTTTTTACAAAATATGACCCGCTGCTACCCTGATAAATTCGTTCTGGCATAACACCCGCCACGATGGCATTCTCTACTTGTATCACAACTTCATTGAATGCGGGATCATCTAAAAGTAAATTGAGAGAAAATATATCAATTAGCAAGGCTTTGAATAAAGATGGAAAGAAAAAATTTTTATGAAACTTATTTACTAATTAAATTGGTACGCAAGACCATAACACGACAAATACGCATACGCTGCCGACAAGTTCGAAAATGTGCGATCGAAACCGGACATTCTCGAAAACTGCGCCACCACCAAGCACAACACATCTGAGAAACGTAATCGAACACTCACCGAACTGAACTGGCCGAATATGTAATAGAAAGTTTAAATCGAAGCAATTAAATGTCTGTCAAATGACCAGAAATTATAATTGGTGGGTGGAACGAACCAGACAAAGAGGATGGTATACGAACATTTTTTCCTACATTGGGTGGAGCAAAAATTCAACCAAAATTTTATTAGCAGCACTGAAAAGGTTTTCTTACCTTCTTACCATCTCAGTAGTGGAATTCACTAACTTCGATTGCGACATTCGCAATCGACATTTCGTCGTAACCGATATTTATCACGATATTGGTATTCACTAACTATTTTTTCTCGATTTTCGAGTATTCGCCATCAGCTGTTTCGCAAAGTAAACGACACACAATTTGCAGTTGTTTTCTATGTCGTTAAATAAAATGCACATAATTTGATTTTTTTATTAAAAATTGAAATAATAATACTATATCCATATTTGCCATCCATAATTAAAAAATGGCATTTGAGAACATTGAGTATGTTTTATAGCGAGATGAGAAATCCTTTGCCCGCATCGTTATAGATAAGTTAGTGAATCGCATATTCGATAGTGCAAGCGACCGAATCGCTATTGAAAATCTCGAAAAATCGAACCGAATCGAATCGCTAAAAGTTAGTGAATTCCACTACAGATCTATTAATTTTATGAAGGGTTGATAAGAAAAGCAAGGAGTTTTTACTCAACCCGAACGATAATGGTAGGTTTGGTATTGAAATTTTGTGCGATTGCTTTAGCATTTTTGATTTGGATAGCTCATAAATTATGCAAAAGTTGTTAAACTACTCGCTATTTAAACAATGTAGCGTTTTTAAATAGGACATGAACAATGGGTGGTTTGGAAAGAAATTTGTTTAATTGAGTTTGATGAATGATTGAAGGAGAGACGTGTGATTGACCAAAGAATTTGTATTTGAGATTTTCAGTTTTGACGAAAGAGAGTAAATTTTTTTGAAGGAATTAGATTAGAGCTTCAATACCAAATCGATAATTTTGTCACTCGATAACAATATTTTTAATAAAATTCGCTTGGTTGCTCCGAATTTACCAATAATTCCAGCATTGCTTCACTGATCTATGTCTAAGTTTTAGAGGGAGCGAGAAGTTTGTTTTAATTTATTTTTAATATTTTATTTTATTTTATTATTTATTTGGTTCAGGTTCTGACAACCGTGTTTGCTCACATGTTCAAAATGGTTTGTTCTTTAGAGAGCGGCTTTCCAAAGCATAAACTATATCTTCGAAATATTTTATAAGCTGATTGCGAATTACAATAGCATGCAATGCAAATAAAATAAACGAAGGAAATAACAGTAGCTTATGTCGCTTAAACAATCTAAACTCGTCTTTTACGGAGAACGCAGATCTTTTTCGCTGTTTCTGAAGAAGCCTTTAGCTCGGGGAAAAAATCAAGAATATATGTAAAGGAAAGTACTAACGTTGAAAGCAAAGACCTTGATATGGATATAAGGAGACGTTTTAATAAGCTAGACCGCCTCCAGGTGCAGTTCCGAAGCAGTGTAAGACCTCATCTATTAACGCTGATGACTGTGTAGCGCCAGATACGAGGAACTGAGTTACAACAGAAAGACACAGCGCACCCTTTGTCCTCACTAAAGCATCAAATATGCCATCGAATTAAAAAAAGAAGTTTTCACCGTATTAACTATCATGTTGAAGCGTTAATATTTCTGAACTTGAATGAGATATTAAATATTTTAGAACTTGTTCCAAAGGTTGTCGCCCAACCCGCACTTTTGGTTAGTTACTTTTGTCCTTTCCGAGGGTGTTAATATGACCTTGCCTACCTTCAGAAAGCTAAACTTTGTGACCGAATAAGTCCACTGACCTCTTCAGAGTCATTTAACATCAACTCAAGCTCTGTATGTACGGTTTTTTTTTTTTTTTTTTTTTGAAAAATAGTAAAAATAAAAGTTAAAATTTCACTCAAAAATCTAAATCATAGCCAAATTGCAGAGAGCACCTTCTGTCGAAACAAACACTCACACACCTACACACCCATGTCGCATTTGGCTGTAATTACCCTTGAAACGCGCTGCATCCCATTTTTGCAAATAATGCAATGTCAAAATGTAATCCTCAAATAACTCATAGTCCAGCGTAGTTGTGCACATTTTTATCAAACAATTCGCTTAATTCACAAATTTTGTTTAATCAACTTTATACTTCCAGGTTGCTACTTTCAAAATTAAATACCAAAAACATTTTCTTTACACCCAAAAGCACCCACTTGAAGACCGTGAAAAACTGGCAGTTGGCCCATTGAACGCATTTGTATGTGGTATGTTCGTGTGTGACTTATGCAAGTTATTCAGCTCGGTAGATAACACGAACACCTACTCCTGGCTGCACATAACCGAATAGAACACAAGGCTGCACTTCATTTTCATTTTGATTTCGTATGTTTTTTCCACTGTCTCTTTTGGCGTTATCAATCGAAGACTGCAAAAAGGTGAAAAACAAGTGGAACAGTGACACAATTCAGTATCTACAGATAAAATGCAGTTGGGGGGTAGGTGCTCAGTTAAAAATTAACACCTTATATATGGCTTATATGATTTAATCAAAAGGCTTATAATACGAGGTTTGCAATTGGTTATTGTGGTAAGCCCAAAAACACTGCCTGAAGCTGAAAAGAAGTTGTTGATGTTGTTGTAGCAACAAAATCACTCCCCCAAGGTTTTGGGGAGTGTTGTCGAATTAACAGTCCTTAGCCGGATATGAATCCGGTACGCTCCGGTACTCCCTTGCGGTACTGCCCGACTGTTAGCGATTTATTATGACCAGTGCAACCTTCTAGGTCATGTCATCCCTCCTTCCGAAAGAAAAGAGAAGATGGGTAATGAGAGGTGAGAGGCATCATGTCCGTAGATCAACCATGAAGTTGCACATCATTACCTTTGTGCATATTAGTCGGCTCTTACGACCGGTATGCCTACCGCGGGCATATTATAAACCCCAACCCGCAGGGGTCCTGAAGAGAAGTGTTCGAATGCCAAAATGAATCCAGTATTATTCAGCTCTTCCACACAGACACACGTACATCAGATTAAAGAAATCGCTCGAGAGCGAATCGCCTTGTCCGAAGTCTGGTTCGGTTTCGAAAGTCAGTATTTGACAATATTGTAAAGATTCGGTCGATAATAGATGTACTAGGTCTGAGGACACACTGATTGGGTTGACTTAGCTTGCGAGCTTTCTATTTTCACAAGTTTCCATTGTATATCATTTCGACGGGTGCTTCGAAGTGTTTCTCATCGGAGATTGGCGTTATTGGTTTTGTCATTTGCGTGGTGGCTTCGCCCAGTCACAGAAAAGGGAACCCTTCAAATTTGCCTTAGCGATTCTGGCGTGACTAATTGAGCAAAGTAAAAGTTCGGTGGCACGAAAAGAATGCTGAACCAGGAAATGAAGTGGGTGAATTTAGTTGTTTTTTAAAAAAATATAACTGAAGTTAGCTGTGTTGAAATTCAAAATTAACTGTCCCTAAATCAAAATAAAAGTCACCGAATTTCGAAACGACACTCCCCTGTTGTCAATCTTTACCTTAGTAAGTAATACGTGGCTTTTTATAATTTCTTGCTTGTCCATATAGATAGCATTGTCGCGATATTCCTTACTTATAAGGACTTACATAATTTTTTTTTTGGTCGCAAACCCTCGTATCAATGGAAATGTAAACAAGTTTGCTAGGGTTATCGTTAGCGCAGTGCTCCGAATTCCGATTCCTATAAAGTGAGTTTTGAAGACCCAATTCTAATTCCAATAAACTCACTTCCGTAACAACGCCAGTATCTCACTCGGATATTTTTCGAACCTAAAACTATTTATGTAGAAGGATCAAAACTACCAAATACGAAGCAATATTTTTCAATTTTCAGATTTTGATTGAAATAAGTGATGAATCTGGCTATCTAATATCATCCATGGGAGAAAGACTTATATGAGGGTAAGCATGTCCTCAACTGGTCACAGTTTAATTTGGTCCTATGAAGTGTGGAGGCAAGTAAGAGTAGAGACACAAACCCAAATGTGGGCGCCAAATAACAAAGGACAAAGAAGACATTTGAGACGGTGCCGACAACAACGCGAATACTTTCCGAAAGATGAACAACACCACCAAAACACTATAGGCCATTAATCGTATGACAAGTTGCGGTTTCAATCTTGAAATCCCTCACTATAACACTGTTATTGTTGTAACCGACAATGTGCAAGACCTACAGCAAACATCGTGTAAGCGTTAAATGAGATAGAGGCGTTTGTAAAATAAAATGGCGGTCATGCTATCAACCAACATTAATGGACCTGTACTTACACCATCGTTTTAACGGACAATTAATACACCGACAAGCGGCAATTTCAATTTTATAACCAGATTCACTGCTGCTGCTATTAGGCTCTTTTGATTTTCGTCTTTTTTTTTGATATTTTTGTACTCTTTCAAGGTGACTGATAAAATCTTCTTCACTCTCTCTTTCCAAATATGGACCAGATTCATTTTGGCAACCCAAATTTTGGCACTGACAACATGGAACTTGCGAATTGCTTGTACTTTTAAGTGACGACAATTTTCTCTTTAAAGATGACATCGACATTCCACTACGTTGCGTGAGTTTTTATGCAGATTGAAACCGTTGGAGTTGGGGTTGGCTTTGAATGCGTTGCTATTTTTGTTGTTTTTTATTTTCTTATTTTATTTTAATTTAAATTTTTGACACTGACAATTTTTAAAACAAAACATTTTTGCAATAGAAAAGTAAACAAATTTCAAATGGCATGTAAAAGTGGATTCACAAAATACAAAATATTATTCACTTTATATATTCACAGTAATAATTAGATAAAATGATGGAGCACGGTAGTGAAAATGCTACGGATTTTAACCGACCCAGTCGCATAACATGACCTGGCCAGCGACACCTATTAATTTCAATTTGTGGTAAGACCACAAGTTCGTGTAGTTCGTGCATCCCATAATTAGAATTCTGAAAAACTGTTCTCTGGAATAAGAAAAGGGTTATCTCATTTTCTTAACAGGCAGACTTATAGAGTGACCCCGGCAAGAGAGTACTTCATTTCAGAATTGCCTAAACAGTCCGAAGTAACACGGATTGCCAAGTACGCGAAGCTGCCCACAGTTCCTAATTTGTATTTGGCAACAGTGACGCAAAAGCCAAGAGCTGGCCGATAAGCAAACTTTATAGGTAAAAATCCAAAACTGAACATATCTATAAAAAATGCCAGGATAAAAGAGCTTTCTAAAGCGAAATGGCTAGTTTAAATCCTATGAAATGAAAACCTCGAATCGACAGCCCTTGGCGGTATATGAACGATTAAGTCCAATCGAGTGCTCTATTCTGATTGGAGTTCCGAACAAAAATAATTCCAATCAGCAATAAACTTGAAATCAAATTTGAATGAAAATTCCAGTGAATGTGTCGATTAGTAATCACAATCTAACTATGTTTGCTTTTGTAATATACATATTAGCCTCGATAGCGCATATTAAAATGATTAAATATTTCGCAAGACCTTTAAGTGCAACAGATACTTCAAATTCAACAAGCGTTGTCGTATAAACGCATATTAAATACACAGAAAAATTTCAAATTCTCGTCCAACCAGATGTTCTGCTCCATACTTGGGGTGAAGGACTTGATATGACCACGTCGGGCCTTCTAGGCGGACAGACTTTAGATTCCTCTTCTCCAAAAATATATTTCAAACATGAGTGAAATTTACGGTAACCATTATATTGAAAAGAAAACGTTCTACCTAACTAAACTCAAGTCACTTCGAGTCAATCGTTTGTAAACAAAGTATTGATTCGATAGAACGAAACAAGAATAACATTTTTCATTTACTATAAAATTCGCCTTCTGCACAAACCGCACGACTAAAGTCGATCTTGAATATATGAGTATATTTCATTTAAAAATAAACAACAAAACTGACTCATTATTGTGACGCATATGCTACATACGAAAAAAAAGTGCAGTACCTACTACACAAAAATCACCAACTGTGCACTGTGGCAAAACTTAATCGCTAGTGCTTTGCTCGATACATTAAAGAAGTAGGTGAGAGTTTAAACTGTGACGTTGGGAAGCCATATAATATGTGCGAGCTTGCAGCCATGCGCGAAAAAGTGCGCATATTAGTTTTAAACCTTTGTAAGAGGAGCCCTGTGCTGTGTTGAATGTAGGCCGGAACGAAGCCACAAGATACAACAACAACACTATTAACTACGCTCTATCACACTTTTATGGTATAATCAAAAAAATGTAGTAATCGTATGCGCATTCTAATATGTAGTGCAGTGCCGACAAACAATGGCTCGCATTATATATAATATATAACATATATGTATATAAATGTACATACATACATATGTACATATTTAATAGATTTTTGAGCGAATTTCACAAGATATTCCTGCATTTCTATACTAATGTTTTTTTTTTGTTTCTGTGTTTTACACTTTATTTGAAATAATTTAGACTTACCCATAAAGGTATTAACAGGTTGTATATGATGACCGCCACCACAACTACTATTATGTCCATGTCCACCGAGCAAAGGTTGTGATTCACGATTATCACTGCCCGCATCCATAATGGAACCACTTTCAAAATCAATTTCTGGCACTAAACAAATCTCATCACCATCATCGCCGCTATCGTACTGACGATGTTGTATTATTGATGATACCAGCTGAGTTGATTTTGTTTGGCTAATATTACGCGATGTCAATGAATTCACTGCACCTGGTGGTGGTGTTGCCGATGATGGTAACGTACGATGATTTACATTCGCTTGATGTATTGGAGATGTTATTCTACTGTCATACTTCGGTGTACTGCGTGTGCTAAGATTACTCCCACTAGCGCTGACGCTACTCGCACTGCTACTAGTACTGCCACCATTCCCCGCACCACTTTGACTACCATCACTACTCATTGTACGTTGATGCTGAGCGGCAGCATTGCCGTTAAGTCCATTATTCAGCACTTGTGCAGTTGGTGGTGTTGCATTAGGTTCTGAGAGCGAAATGTAATTTTTGCTATTATTGTGCGTCATTGTGTTTTCTTCTAATAACAAAAGTTGCTGTTGGTTTTGTTGTTGTTTGTAATGGCGTGCTTGGTTATATTGCGAGTGTCCATTAACCGAATTGAAAAAGTCACTCTCAATATTTGCATCGCCATTGCTAATGGCAACTTCATTATCAGCTTCATCATCGCCATCGGAATCAGTGAAGTGAGCGACTGTTTTGACTCGAGCATGAGACTTATGCCCATTAGCGCTTACCACGCCTTCAACCGATACATTTGCCCTGTCGCATTGAAAATTATTATCATCATCGTCAGTGTCGTTATGCTCATCTTCGTCTTCATCATCGACTGATAACAAAATTTGCTCTCGCCGTGACTTTTTCTTTGGTTTTCTCTTTTTCTTTTTTGTTTTGTTTAGTCCAATTGTATTTATCTTTGGATTAAATAATAAAACAAATATGCATATGAATGTGTGCACGAATATTGGATTAAGTCGACGGGTAAATAATATTAATAAAGATAACTAAGTTGGGAGTATTGTTAATTTTTATTTTTTACTGTACAAGCAAGATATTAAATTTCACTGTAAATAATTATTATTATCTCAGAACACGAAGGAATTATTCTCTCAACATTTATAATAAAACTTTTTGTTCTCTATAGCACAGAACATCATCATTTTTGGTCGAGGAATGATTCCCCTTACGGGACGGGAAAAAAATGTCGAACACAACGCCACCAATCTGCATTTTTTTCATGACTAGGATCTTAACCTTGCTAATACGAAAATTTGCATGCACCAATAATATATGTATTAAAGATATTGAGTGTTATCCGTCCCTTTCTAAAGACAATGAAATGATGTGCAACTCGACTGTTGATCTACGAATATGAAGCGTCTCACCTCTCATTACCCATCTTCTCTTTCTTTTCGGAAGGAGGGATGACGTAACCCAGAAGGTTAGGTTTCGAAGGCTGGACCGAAACACCAAGGTAACGACCCGACACTTAGGCCAAACAGGAGGCCCGTTGTGATACCCTATACAAACTCAAAACAAGAGAATCCCTTCCTTGCCTATAAATGATCGAACCACTTCGTGGAAACAATGAATTTAGCTAGAGCCTTGACCCTACAACCAGAGATTCCAGAGAGATCTATTAAAAATGGTTGCCCTAGAAAGGCTAACCTAGAAGGCCTAGAAGGTTACACTGGTCATACCAAATCGCTACCACGACAGTCGGGCAGTACCGCAAGCGAGCACCGGAGCGTACAATTCATATTCGTCCAAAGACTGCTATTTCGACAACACTCCCCAAAACCTTCGGGGAGTGATTTTATTGCTAAAACGACCACAACATGGCACAAGCTTCAACGGAATGAGTCTTCTCAATATGGAATATAGGATTCTACTCTATGTGTCGTACAAATGACTGAACACCATCGTCGATAAAATTTGACCAGTAATTCCCTTATATTAAGATAATCGGTATACATCTTTTAGTCTTTCATCTTTTGACAACGCGACGAAGATTATATTCGATTTATACGTCTATGTCAAAAGACCTTTAGCCATAACAAAAGCCCAGGCCCAGAGTTAACATTAAAAAAATGAGAGAAATAATTAAGAGAGGCAATTGAGAAATAAAGTTCTGTCTCGATAAACATAGATCAGAAAGTGCAAGTCCATCCCATTGATGTTCTAACTGTTTTTCTATTAACGAGAATGGTGATCAATCTTTCCCAACGAAGCAGTTTTAATCAAACATTTGGTAATTTGAAGTTAATTAAAGTTAAAGAATATTATTTAGCCTGTAAAACGGGTTTCCCTGGATAGATGCATTCTACTTTTTCAGAAACTGTATCTATCTAAGATCCGGGTTCGCACTCGGTTTAATGTAAGCGGTAAAATCTAAGCTAGTCACTTCCCACACAGCACCAGAATGCATACGTAGCCTTGTGTGTACGAATAAAATGTGTATATATAAAAACATTTGAAATACATATTAAATATTATCTCACCTCCACTTGTGTTACTAGCTTATTGACGTTCATTGACCCAACTGATGTGCCAAATTCCTGAATGCTCGATGCTGCAGCCTCTGCGGCTGCTGCTGCCACAGCTTCATCTTCAGATAACGTACTGATTAAGTCGACATTTTCTACTTGCAATAACGAGTGATTATTGGTAGACGACATCGAAGCTGCCTATATTAGAATACGCTGGCAGTTAGGATGACTATTATGGATTTGCGCTAATGGAACCTTACTGGTTAGATTCTCAAACGCCAACCTCATATATATAAGAAAACCAACAAGCTGCTACAAAGGCACGTGCCAACAGCTGCCTCAAAAGACAGCTCCTGTTTGAGTTCTGTGCCGCAGACGCCAATTGGAAATATTTTACCTTACTGAAGGTTTATTTCGTTATTCTTCTTCCCAAATAATTTTTTATTATTTTAAAATACGTACGTATATCACTATGTTCTCTGTATATCGTCTAGTCAATTTTATTGATTTCTTATTTGCTTCGCTATGCAAATTCTTCCTTTGTTTTCCACAGCAGCAGCAGCAGCTGTGTTTTTGTTCCTATCTTTTCTTATCTCTTCAATTTTACCAGAACTTCGGGATATATGTTGAACAATTTATTTTCTCACTAACCAGCCCGAGGGAGTTTCACGCATTTAAATTAAATCACCCCACGTCCAGAAGTTAGTATAATTCCATTAAATTAACGATAAACACTAATTAACAAATTATGATAACGAATAATATAAAAAATCACTCAGAAAAGTTCTTCATTTCTTGTATGAATAAGCAAGAGCGCAGAAAAAATTAGCATAGAAAATGACAGCAGCTGTCAATGGCAGTTCAGCACCTGCCCTGCCATATGGTTCAAAAAAGCACACAACCCGAGAGCCCTCCATTAGCAAAAATTATAAGCAATAAGTGTAGGCGGAATGCACAAGAGATGATTTCGCCATATTGAGCTATATACTTTATGGAGATCACTCACCGCCTAGACTCTTTGAATACAAATTTACACAAAGTTGCTAAGCAAACCAAGAACATTTTTCTCCTCTGTTTTGCTCCATAGATTTAAGGCGTATTTTGGGTAATACTTTCCATCCAACGTCAAGTGTTAATACACGTCCAAAAATCTCGAGACAGGGATAAAAATACGCCTCTTGACCTCCGTAACAATAATCCGATTAATATTATTATTTATCCGAAGGCGGAAAAGCAATATTTTGTTTCAGTGAAAAGTTATTAGTGAAAACCCGAAAATTTACCCAGGTCAGATCACCAATTCGGGAAGTGATCCATGGTATTTATGTGCACGGTACGCACACTTTTTCACTTTTTTGGCTCAACCTAATGTGCTATTACACCAACCACATGAAAATGACAGAAAATTGTGAGTTTTAACTGCAAATATCTCGCAAACTTCTAAAAATATCTTATTTCCCCCTCCAGATTATTGTTACGGAGGTCAAGACTTGTCTTTTGATACCTCTCTCGAGATTTTTGGACGTGTATTGAAACTTGACGTTCGATGGAAAGTTTTATCTGGTAAGTTAACGCAAATTAGTTTGATGGTGTTTACAATTATAAAAAATAAGTTTTTCGGAAACCTGAAGTCGAACTCGCGACGCACACGTTGTAGTTCGAATGCTAATCATCTGAGCTATTGCGACATGAACGGCGGCGCTGTCAAATGCAATTTTAAGATGAGTGCAGTTTTCCCCTCAATTTCAACTGATATACCACATATAACAATTAACTGTAGTTTAGTGTTAAATAAATAAGAAATAAGCTCAACTCTCGGTGAGTAGTTAAAAGTGGTTAAAAGTTACAGAACCGAGCTACTGAAGTGAAAGATATTGAGGCTTGTTGCATATGAGTCCAATGTGAATGAGCTATTATTGACTTCTTTGCTAAATCCAGCTTTATTTTTGACGTCTCTCTTTCAAGCCAACTGGCAGCACTATAAGAAAAAATAAAATCAGCTGTTAAATTCCGGATCCAATTGCCGTAGGAGCTGATCGGGCACCCAAAAAAAATTACTTGCGGTAAAAGGAAACAGAACTTGAAACTTTGCAATTTTTAACTTAAATAATTCAACCATTACTGAGAATGGCTAAACGAAAGTAGAGTTAAAACAAAACGACAACGAAAAAAGGGTAATTCTTTACGACCGCACGTAACTGCTAATACACGTCCAAAAATATCGGGAGAGGTATCAAAAGACGCGTTTTGACCTCTGTAACAAGAATCCGAATCCGGAAAAGAAATATTTTAGTTCAGTGAAAAGTTATTAACAAAAAACCAAAAAATGGCCCAGGTCAAATCCTGAAATAGGGGTCCGATCCATGTTTTTTATGTGCAGAACACCTTTCCGCATTGGCGGCCTTCGGCCGCGCTTCAAAAAATAACCCTGGGCTACGCCATTCCAACTCCAGGTGGTTGCCAAAACCGTGGCTACCGCCACGGTGATGCCCTTCCGCGTGCCACTTTTTTCCTACAGGGTAGTGTGATTACAACAACCACATGAAAATGACAGAAAATTCTGAACTTTGATTGCAAATATCTCGCAAACTACTGAAAATATTGGTTTTCCGGATTTGGATTCTTGTTACAGAGGTCAAAACGCGTCTTTTGATACCTCTCTCGATATTTTTGGACGTGTATTAGCAGTTACGTGCGGTCGTAAAGAATTACCGAAAAAAGTATAAAGCAAAAAAAGTCGAATATCTAAAATAATTGGAAACATTTGTATGATTTTGTATTGCCCACCGTAAACCCAAATACTCGCTGCAAAGAAAAAATCCTGTAAAAAAGTAACAACTAAAGCAAGAGGAATTACCATCTAAAGCAAAGTAGACAACACGAAATCTAAGCCAATTTGCTACAATAAATAATAAGAACAAAACCATAGAACGGTGTGAGCGCTGCATTTGAAATGAAATGAAATTGTCCTGGTTAAATCAAGTAATTGAATTGATTAGTGCAAGCACGTTGCAATTGTGCGAAGATAGTGGTCGTTTTCTCCATCATTTGGTTAGCAATCAGACCCAAGCATTGTTGGTTATACAAGAAACCTGGCGTGCTAACATCTTACATTGGGTGGCACTCTCATATCGACGCTTCAGTTCGACAGCAATCGAAGCCCTGGAGCATATCATTTACGCGTGTCTGGTGTACTTGTTAGTATGCCTGGGCATTTTTCTAACAACACGCAGCAACAGTCCCCTGTGGCGTTGGTGCAAATTGATCAGCAATGTACGTTTCCCAAGAGAGCACAAATTGCAGCGTGTCCTACTAGTGACATCACATCCCGATGATGAGTGTATGTTCTTTGGACCTTTAATATACACATTGACACATCGTTCCAGCTGCCAGGTGTATGTGTTATGTCTATCTAATGGTATGTATTAGTTTGTTGCCTATCTAAAACTAAACAGTGCTGTTGGTTTGACTGAGCTTTCTTTGAATTTATTATCTACCTCTGTTTTGTTCAATTTGCTGCCGAGGTAATATAACTATAGTCTTGGAAATATGATGTTTCACCAAATGTAAACAAGACGGGAGTGGCGGGCACCTTGATGGTTGATTTGCGGATATAATGCTCACCTCCCATTGCCTAACTTGTTGTCATTGTTGTTAGATTGCCCGAAGGTTTTGGGAGTGATGTCGAATTGACAGTCCTTTCTTGGACATGATCCCCGGTACTGCCCTCCGTCGTGGTAGCGATATGGTATGACCAGTGGAACCTTCTAGGCTGTTGTTGTTGTTTTAGCAACAAAATCACTCCCCGAAGGTTTTGGGGAGTGTTGTCGAAATAACAGTCCTTGGCCGGATATGAATCCGGTACGCTTCGGTACTCCCTTGCGGTACTGCCCGCCTGTTGTGGAAGCGATTTGGTATAACCACTGGAACCTTCTAGGTCATGTCATCCCTCCTTCCGAAAGAAGAGATGGGTAATGAGAGGTGAGAGGCATCATATCCGTAGATCAACCATCGGGTTGCACATCATTACCTTTGTGCATATTAGTCGCCTCTTTCGACCGGTATGCCTACCGCGGGTATATTCTGTCCCTGTCTGATGAGCACGATCACTCTCAGAATTGTCATCAATCTCTTCTAACGCAAGTCCAAGCAAACGCACAGTTTCAACACGTTACAGACGTTCTAGACTTCTAGATTTACATATTTTTCCATCAAAACTTGCATGGGGCGATTTCCCTAAACTATGAGCAGATCCGCAAAGGTCAAATTTAATTTAAAAATGTGTGCATAAAACGTTAAGTTCAACCCGATATCACACGGTTTTGTAAAAGCTGTTATCGTTCAATTAATAAATTAATTTAAATATTTATAGGTAATTTCGAAAAGCAGGCGCAATTAAGACGAGAAGAGTTGTGGCGTTCATGTGAAATGCTTGGTGTTCCAGCGGCTAATATTATAATGGTTAATGCAACAAATCTGCCCGATGATCCGAATGTCGAATGGAAGGCGCCAGTGGTGGCAAACCTCATTTTACACACTGTCGAAAGTCTTGATATTCAAGCAATTTGTACATTCGATCGTGACGGTGTGAGTCAACATCCGAACCATAGTGCTGTATATTTTGCAGCAGCATCATTGTGCTTAACAAATTTATTACCAAAAGGTAAGTTTACATGCACAGTTTACATGTGACAAAACGCTTTCGTTAGTGGATGTCGTGTCTGGGGAATTGGGGAGGGAGATTGGTGAATGACGCGTACGCGCTCTGCACTTGTCATTCAACACTTCTATTTGGCGTCGTTACTTCCAAGTAGTTAATGAATTAATTGAATATGTGGCGCTGTAGGTGAACGTGTCATGAATAATTAATTTTATTTTTAAAGCTTGTAATGAAAATTGTGTAATGGTTCTTTATTTATTTTTTGCAGATTGTAAATTTTATACGCTAGACTCCATAAATGTTTTAAGAAAATATATTTCAATTTTCGATTTACTATGCACATGCTGCATATCAACATATTGGTAAGTGCAAAATGCTTATGTTTAAGGCGTGTTGGATAAGTACCTTAGATAGCTCATTTATCAGTGTTCACTCCTTTGTTTATATAGGTTGTAAACCTAATTGAGTTGTTTACGAAATGAAGTCTATTGATATAGCAGTTTCGTGCCATATTAGGCACAATTTTTTTTCTTTGTAATTACAGAGTACTATGAAGTTGCGTTCTACAATATCTTCTGCTTCAAAAATAAATTTAGATCTATAAATGTACATCTATGCGTGCTACAAGGGCAAGCATTGTTAGATAAATTGTCTATTTTTGAACACATATGTATACAGACATATGAACTTATGTACATGTTCCTGCGTAATAGCGTGTGTATTTTGATGCAGTAGTATGTATTTAATGCTTACACACTATTATTTTCAATACATCTATATTATGTATTTAATGCTTACACACTATTATTTTCAAAACATCTATATTATGTGTAGTAGCCAAATTTTTCATTGAAGAAATAGGAAAGCGATTGTAAACATTTGTTTTTAATTTCTAGATCACGGAAGTCTTAGCCAAAACTGTCTGGAGTAGTACAGCATTCATATATACATACGTGTGTATGTGGGAATTAAAAGCGTTTTTATAATTTATGTATGCTCAGACCTATCCAAAATAAAGACAATGCCACAATTCATGTCAATTATCGAAATAATAGCTTGTATTGAGTGTAACATTCTTAATAACAAATTGAATGGCAAGTAAACTACTTTTTAGCTGATTTCACGACAGTTGGTTTTATGTACCATAACTGGTCATATGATTCGGACTGCAATATCAGGATTACTCCTTTTAGTCTCACACGTTCCACGCCAAAGATGCACTCTCTAAAGGAACTCCAACAAGCAGTATGTCTTCCCGAAAGTCTAGGGAAACGGACTTCTTTTAATCTACCTTCTTTCATGATCAACATAGGTTTCTAGGTTCGGGATTAGGTTCAACTCTAGCTCGAAACGGCACAACTGAGAAACAATTCAGTTGCGTGGCGCTGTATATGGCCCAACCCTTCTTCCGTTAAATGAGATTAATGACTATTTCGGTAACGGATGTTCCGATTATATAACCACTGATTCAAATTCTTATTTAAATAATTTATAGTAATTTAGTTTGCAATTATACCTGAATTAACCACCCCCTTTAATTTTCAGGTGCATATTAGGCTGGGATGAGGCTGCGCAAATTCGACGAGCTATGCTCGAACACAAATCGCAAATGAAATGGTTCCGGTGGTTATATATTTACTTCTCACGTTACATGTTCATAAATTCAATGCGTGAAGTAAATTTATCGGATATCGAATTGGAAATGCAAATAGACGATAATTCATTCTGAGATTTGCATAAATGATGATAAGCTTTAAATAATGCCGCCGTATGCTATAAGTCAGTCAACCAAAAAAAAAATCTCTAAAAAAAATACAAAACAACAAAATCAAATCAATTAAAATGAATTGGAGCTAAAAATAAAATTATACACAACACATCTAGCAGCAAACTAGCGGAAATGTAATAACATTTGAAAATACACAAAAGACATACACTAACAACAAATATCGCTACTGAAACAACACTAACAACCAACGCAGCACCAAAATGTAATAAAAAGCAAACGAATCGAAAACCCAAGATTAAAAAGAACGCAAAGTAAATCCACTATTAAAGCAAGATAAAAGATTTGCCGCGAGTTGTCTGCTGCATGCGTCTATAAAATTTTTGTAAACAATAATAAATAAAAAAGTGCAATATTATTTATACCGGCATAAGGACGCACAAGCAACACTGCTGCCAAACAACAAATATGACGATGATGATGTTGAGGTGCGGGTGGTTTGGTAACGCATAGTGGGACATTTCAATTGAATTTAAATGTTCCATAAAGCTCATAGCTTGTTTGATTTGGTTAATAAATTTTGAAACTTTCAATGTAACTTTATAACAATTTGGTATCGCTTAAATGTTTCTCGATTTAATTTCTATTCCCTGATAGCTTCTTAAAATTTGTGAAAATTTATTTGGCTTCAATCCGGCATTCATTATGTAAAAATGTTCAGTATCACACAAATTTTTTTGTTTATAGTAGTATATGTAAGCAAAAGCTTAAAAAATTCTGTAAAGCATATTTAATTTCAATTAATTTAATTGTTGCAAGTTAAATATTTAAAAAAAAACTAAGAACTCAGAAAGGTTTTTTTTTTGTTTTTCAACTTTTTCTCTTATACAGCTTAAACATTCATAAACCCTTTGGTTTTTGAGCTCATAAAAGACAGCAAAACAAAACGTTGCTGAGATATTTTGTAACGAATTCCATCGAAATGTCCCACTGTGCGTTGGTGTTATTGGGATGTGCCATAAATAAGCTGAATAGTTGACGACCCATACACACACCTATAACCAAACATTGAAGATGACGGGAGGAAACGTGATGAAATTTGAGAGCCTGTAAGAAACGTCTCTATCCAATAACAGGAACCACTATATGGATCAACAACAATTGAACCTCTATATGCATGCAGTATCCCAGAAACCAATTTAGAGCAGCCGCAACGAGCGCAATTTTTTTTTGTTGATATTTTTTTATAAAAAGTATTTGATGAACGCCATATATACCAAAGCCATGCTTCCAAACTATGGACAAAATTGTGAAAATTCTCCTTGCTTCCAAGCGGTTGACGGGATACTGTACATACATACATACATATTTGTAGAATATGTGAGAAAGAAGAAAACTTATTTTAATTCTTAATATAAATAATTAAATAGGTGCCTGCGTAAATCTTAGGAGGCATGGCTGCATAGCATAATGTCTTGAAGTAAATTTTTTTTCATGGCGGAGGAAACCCCTGCACTGTACATACAATTTATGCATTATACTCAGACTCAAGGTCTTACTTCACGATGGACTCAAGATGCTAGTGATCAGCGCCAAAATGCATACATATATACATATACATACATATATACCCTTACAAACTGCTTGGAAATATGTACTTATGTTTGCCCATTTACGCTATTTATTTATCCGCTGAACGACTCAATATGTATGTATACACAATTTTCCATTTTGTATACCTTTATAAAATTGTAACCCTTCTTTGTCTAAACTAAAACCTAAATTTTAACCAAAACGGTTGTATTTATGTAGTCCATCCCCCAATTGGTTCAAATCGTTGCACATTGCTTGTAGTACAAGAAATAAGCGAAACAAAAAAAAAATAAAATAAAATAAATAGCGAAACATATCCGAACCCCGGTTTTATTAAGTGTTCCTATTTAAGTTGCCTTGCATACATAGATTTTTCATAGTTTAAACTCACGAAAAGATGTAATCTAATTGTTAAGTAGCACATTTATTTCAAGCGGTTCATTGGGAACTTTTTTATTATTATAAAAGTAATAGAAAAATACACGAAATACAGTCAGTCACAAGGTGAATTATGTTTTCACATACGCATTAATAGAAATATATGTATGTAGACTCTTATCTATTCATACAATTATGTATTGTATTCTATTGTAATATGTATATATTTTGTAGTCTAAGACAGTTGATAGATTTTTATTGTAATTACTGTTTTTCTTATAAAATGTTTGTGTCCAAAGCTATACTCGTACACTTAGTTCTGTCTAATAGTTCTGATTTATTTATTTGTATGTTTGTACATAATGTAATAAGTAATATTACACATTAGTTGTAACAACAGCGAAGCATATACATACCATAAAATTATATATATAAATATAAATACATATATTAAATATTACAAATATCTCTTATACATATAGAACATAACTATGTATATTCTATATAATCATTAATTAATTATACTTCTTAAAGTTTGTTTATACAATTTTTTGTTAATTTGGTTATTGTTACATCATATAATACACACCACTCTCACAAGCAGTCAGAATATGCGAACACAGCGAAGAAATGTGCTTAATTTATTATTTTCTTTTATTAATTTTGTTTTTGCTTTCGACTAGTTCGAAGTTTTTTAAATTACACTAATAGTTGAACAACAATTTTTTTGATTCGAGATTTGTTTGTGCCGAACAAAATCTTAATAATAAAAACCTAATAAATAAAAACAAGTCACTGAAGTGGTGCATAATAATGTCAAATAAATAATACTACTTAATTTATGAAAATATAAAATATTTGTGCTAAAAGTTGAAACTACAAACAATTTCTTATTATTTATGCTCATACATTTTATATTTAAATTTTATACACATATGTTTATACTACCATGTCTATCCGCGGCTGCGCAAGGCTTCGCCTAGTATCCCTATCAAGACGGCCAATCACGAATAAAATATTTACTGCCATGAGACAGATGTTAAGTTACAAATCTATTAAGGTACAATTGGAAACAGCACTGAACTTCCAGCCATGTCTTTTACGACAACTATTTCAAAACTGTTTTTTTTCGCTTCTGTCTTTTTTGTCCTACTATTGGCAGTAAGTCTACGACTTTGTGGCCGGAACCAGTATGAGCTTGGGAACCAGTATGAGCTATGGTGAAAGAGTAAAAAATATATATGTATGTATATAGCGACCCATAATCATGGTAAAATCAAAATAGAGTGTCCTTTGTTAAATATGACTATAATGGAACATTTTAAATGTCTATTTAGTTTAAGTAAAGATTTTAACTAAAACGGGTGCTAAGCAATGGCCCATACATGACTAGAATAGAAATTGAAGTCTATAATAGTGTTTAAGATTTCTACTCTTTTCTAGAATTCCCGACAAGATGTATTATCAATATTGCAAGATTTTGCCTTTAGATAACCAAGGGCTCAAAATAGCTAAAAATTTTCAAATATTTCCCAAAGACTTTCAATGGTGTTAGCTAAAGGTTCATATATGTTAATCGGATTATAAACGCCACAAAGTAAAAGATGCACGTAACACTTCCGTTAACGTCATTACGTTAATGATATTTGCCGATGAACTTAACAGTCTGGCTACATCATTTTAGGAATCAGCTGTTGTAATACAATATAAGGGAAAATCAAAGCAAAACTTGCTGATAAAACGAAAATGCACTTTGTTTCTTTATTAATTAATAATCTGTTGTTGCTATTTAATGTAATATCCGCACAAACAATTTCATAACGAAAACAGTGAGTGAACACGGCTTACAGTTATAAATAGAAACAAGTGTGTAACAAATTTAAAGCAAAGTGATACATTTTGTGGTTCGGTCGCAGTAATTAGAGGTAAGCGCATTTTTATGTTTTGCAATGTACATATTTATATATTTAGTATGTAAGTATATACACTATTTTAAAAATTAAAATGTTTTCTGACAAAATAGGGTTTGTTGTTGTTGTTGTTGTTATAACAACAAAATCACTCCCCGAAGGTTTTGGGGAGTGTTGTCGAAATAACAGTCCTTGGCTCGATATGAATCCGGTACGCTCCGGTACTCCCTTGCGGTACTGCCCGACTGTCGTGGGAGCGATTTGGTATGACCAGTGCAACCTTCTAGGTCATGTCATCCCTCCTTCCGAAAGGAAAGAGAAGATGGGTAATGAGAGGTGGGAGGCATCATATCCGTAGATCAACCATCGAGTTGCACATCATTACCTTTGTGCATATTGGTCGCCTCTTACGACCGGTATGCCTACCGCGGGCATATTCTAAGCCCCAACCCGCAGGGGCCTATCATTAATGGGGTTTGTTGGTGTAGTACTTTGTCCTTTTAAGTCGGCACGTCCATTCTTGGAACGGGTCGCAGCGGACCTGCATGGTTAGACTAACATTGCGTTTTGTGATACATACTACCCCAACTGCAGTAAGAAAGATGTCGTTGACCGTTGCACCACGTGTTTTTTGTATTATAGGAAAGTTTTGGACATTTCCGGTTAAAGCTAACCGGCCTTTAATTAAAATAAACAAAAATGGGAAATGTTGTTGGAGCAGTGTTCGAATTTTTCCTGGTTTTGGGAATTGATAATAGAGAAAAATACAACGATAATCACAGCGGTTGCATGGGATGACATGTTCCGAAGTGTCTAGCTTCGCATCACACCGCTTCTCGGACACTGGGATATGAAACAGTGTATGCACCAAAGCCGCTGTTAGAATAGTTAACAGCTAAGCTGTGATGCCCTGTGACGTTGGTTTGATTTTATTCAGCTCTACAGTATTAGTACATTTTTTTACTGTTGCAATTGCAAACGTATTGATTAACAGACATCCATATACATATGTACATATGTATGTACATACACACAGTGAAATATGTACATATAATGAAGTTGATCCATTGCTTTTACAAAACCATCAATACATCCACTGAAATTGTAATAAGTACACTAGGGTAACCCAAAAGTTGTCGTTTTACGAATTTATATACATACATATATACATATACCCAGCTTGACCGCCTTCAACGTATTGCTTAAGTCATAAGTTACTGACGCCAGTTAGACTCGTGAAAGTTCTTTATTTGATAACCCCTTGCATTTTAATTTATTCAATTTTTTTTATTTGCAACAGCAACATAATTCCCCAAAAGTGTTGGGCAGCGTTGTTTGTAACGACAGAAACATTAGTAGGTCTAGTCGCACTAGACGGAGCAAAATTTCTTATACTACAACAATATTAAGCCAGAATAGCCTGTTGAGCCTCCATTCATGAGTGGGTGTATCGAATCGTCATGGCTTCCAATTCCATGTGCCAAAAACTTGGGTTACGGACTTAGAATATACCAGGAGATTGGTATGTCTATACTAAAACAGGTATAAAGGACCGGATTCAACTTACTTTTGGATTTCAAAAATCGAATTCAGATTTAAAAAAATACAGAAACTAAAACAGATCACAATGCTGTGCTGATGAAAGAAAGCCAATGCACAGCGGTTCGATTAGAACAAGCTAGCGGGACAAAATAATTTTTTGAAATTTTTGGTTTTATTGCAGTCACTTATTGCAATTATGCAATTTTTTTTGGGCAGAGGTTTTTTCCCCCTCTTTTTGGGGGTCACAGGCCCCAAAAATCATTTTTTTGCCATTATCTCGCTTCCTGAGACCTTAT
Organism: Sphenella marginata; assembly: GCA_951509765.1. Classification (NCBI taxonomy): domain Eukaryota; kingdom Metazoa; phylum Arthropoda; class Insecta; order Diptera; family Tephritidae; genus Sphenella; species Sphenella marginata. Next base: position 22,535,106 of record OX608079.1, read on the forward strand.
CACATTTCTCGTCTTTGACACGTACCACAAGGCCTGCCTCAAAGTTTTATCATCCGGTATCCCGGTTCCAGGCTTTGGACGGAAAACCTCGACCCCCGTACAAAATTTTGGATTATCCTACATCCAATGATTAAATTTTATATTTAGATTAGAATTGACATTGATAATAAGAAAATTAAACAAAAATCGGAAAATGGGCGTGGCAGCGCCTCTTTGTAAAAGCAGTTGAAGGCTGCAACTCGGGTAATAGGTAATTAGCATATGACGAAAAAAGTAGTTATATAACTCATAGAATATTACCAGTTCCCGTTTCCAGCTTTCATAATTATGTCACTAATGCTCATAACTACTCCACAAATGACTCATCGGATGAAAGTGATGATAATTAAGAGAACATTGTTACATAAGATAACTTATTTAAATGTCTTGTGTTTTCTAGTTTGTTGTTCTTGGTTAAGATTTTATTTTATTTAAATATATTGTTTCTTCTACTTTTATCACACGGCTCGCAGGAAACACGTAATTAAAAAATTTTTCGCATTTCAATTTCAAAACTTTACTATTCTATTACAAACACACAAAAGACCTTAGTCGAAGTCTATACTTTCAAGAATCAGGTGTACCCAAGAATTTTTTAAATAAGTGCTTCCGACGAAAAAAAAGAAAAAAAAAAGGCAAATGTATTGTTAAATTCAATAATTGTAATAAATGAAACAGAAAATATTTTTGTCCAACTACCTTGTTGGGTGGGGTCCTCTCACCTCTGCTTTGGATCCTTACCATGAATGATATCCTGCTAAAACTTAATACAAATGGAGTAAAGATTGTGGCGTACGCTGACGACGTGGCGATCCTAGTATCGGGTCGCTTTCCTTCCGTAATGAGCGAGATTATGGAAAGAACGTTAGCAAAACTCAGTAGGTGGGCACAGGAAAGTGGCCTCCGGCTGAATCCGGATAAAACGGAACTTCTTCTCTTCACGAGGAAGTACAAGCCGCCTACTTTCGAACTTCCTAGGTTAAATGGCCAACAACTAAAACTGTCCCCCAGCACTAAGTATCTGGGACTAATAATTGATTGTAAGTTGAACTGGAAAGCGTGCATCGAGGAGAGGGTGAGGAAGGCCTGTATTGCTTTCTACGCCTGCAAATCGATGTTTGGTAAGAAGTGGGGTCTGAAGCCAAGGATGGTGCTGTGGATGTACGAGGCGGTAGTCAGACCTGTGCTGACCTACGGCTCGGTGGTATGGTGGGAAGCTCTTCGGAAGAACTATAATCTCACTAGTTTGCAGAAGGTCCAGCGCACAGCGTGTGTTGGCACCACCGGGGCCTTGCGCACCTGCCCCACTGCGGCTCTAGATCCTATTTTGAACCTGCTCCCAATCGACTTACACATACTATGCATATCGACACAATCCGCACTGAGGCTCAGAGAGTCTGGGTGCTGGAAGGATACTCAGCAGGGGCACAGTAGTATCCTTAACGATCTCCCATCGGGAGTAATTGACAACGCAACAGACTATTATCCTCACAAACTGAAGTTTGAGAGCAATGCCACTACAGCATTTCCAAGTAGGAGTGAATGGAAGAGAGGCGGGATAGTTAGTGATGGAGGCATACAAATCTTCACAGACGGCTCCAAGATGGACTCGGGTGTGGGGGCTGGAATATTCTCGGAGAGTCTGGCTATTTCTGCATCTTTCAGACTTCCGTCGTATTGCAGCGTTTTTCAGGCAGAAGTTCTTGCGATTGGCCAAGCTTGCAAATCGCTCGAGCACATGAGTATAACAGGGAAGGTTACTATTTTCTCTGATAGCCAGGCAGCGATTAAGGCAATCGCATCGCCGCACACTAGTTCAAGTGTAGTACATACATGTAAGCAAACTTTGGCAGCGCTAGCCGATAGTTTGGATATATCCATTGTCTGGGTCCCGGGTCAGAGGGGAATCGAGGGTAAAGAGAAGGCTGATGAACTGGATCGTAGGGGCTCATCAGCGGAAAATGAAGAAGTAAGCAAAATTGAGACGGGTGTACCCCTAGCAGTAGCAAAGGGACGCATCCAAAAATACTATACAAATGAGGCACAGCGTAGGTGGAGCGGCATCGCTACGTGTGCAATATCTAGAGCCACCTGGCCGGCGTATAATCAGAGGAGAACAAGGAGTCTCCTAGGCAGGTCCAGAGCGGATACTTATAAACTTGTAGCAGTATGCACAGGTCACTGGCCGATTGGCACACATGCGGAAAAAATGGGTATTCCGCATAACGACCACTGCAGAAGCTGTAAAGACACTACTACCAAAGAGACCGTTGAGCACTTCCTGTGTGAATGCCCAGCTCTAGCCAGAACACGACTAAAATCTTTTGGGACACCTTTTTTGGAGAACTTAGGGAGGGTATCTGAGTTAGGGATTCCAAGCATTCTTGAATTTATAAACAACTCCGGTTGGTTGTAGAAAACATCCGCACATTTGATAGTAGGTCCGACGAGTCTTTATGGCATCAACTTGGGCGACCTCTCTCAGGTCGCAGCCATTTTACCTACCTACCTACCTACCTTGTTCTAACATGTAGTGCGCCACTTCCCATAATTTATTGTTTTCTATTTAGGTCCATAGTGTTAGATTTGTAATCCGAAATCAGTTGCGTGGACGAACCAACTTCCAGATATGGAGAATTTCACTCTCTAAATGCTTTGTACTTTTCAGGTTTTATTTGTAATGAGGTACCCAGTATCCCAGCATATGCGAATTGTTGCACTCTGACTTCCCTTTTTTTATCTACATATGTAATTTGATTGTTTTGAATGTTTCATACTAAAACTTTTAATATCAAAAAAGAAAAAAAATTTAAAAAAATAGATGGGCAAAAAATTCGCAATGGTTTTTTGCTTTGATTATTAGAAGATACTTTAGACTATAACATTTATAAGATCTGGCCCGGGGGCCCCCGGGGTACTCCGATTTTTTCTCTACTGAAGTTAAAAATAAAAAAAAATAAAAAATTTTCTTAGTACCAGCATTTTAAATATACTAAAAATAGTGTAACCCCTAAAGGATTACGACTAATCATCAAAAATATTTTGTAAAAATGTTTACTTAAATGAGATATGAAGCGTAATGTTGAACAGTAATTTTCAAAAAAAAATCAGAGCAAATTGCAGGATTTCCTATGTTCTTAATTCAGTTACTCTAGAGTTAAGAAGAGAAAACAATAAAAGTGTGACACTATCTCTTAATTAAGGTATTCTCTTTTATGTAGCCACAAAAAAATGTTGAAACCAAAAAGTCGTTTTTGTCTCGCTAGCTTGTACTAGTCGAATCACTGTGCAATGGTGCACTTATAACGTTATCAGCCTTCAAAATAAGTTATTTAACAACTGCATGACCTCCTTGACAATGCTCGACACACAACTAAATGTCCAATTTGCTCCACATTTATTGTAATGAACCACCCTAATTTGTCTAAATGTAAGACAATAGTGGTAACCAGAATGAAAACGGCAAACGACAAGCGGCATCTGTCAAATTATTTTTACACGTGTTCTTATGGGGAGGAATTTTTTGAACACGACGCGACAAAGCGGCAATCAATCACAGATGCCGCTGTCGCCAGATTAGATCTAATTCTATTTTGGCAAGCGGCAGATGGTGGCGTTTGGTTTTTTTGACAATAAAAACGAAAGGAAGAGAAAAATAACTTGTAAAATAAGTTCCAATTATTACAGAATATGTCTCTTTCACACTTTTTACAACATTTTTTGCTACTTTTCAAGATGATTCGCACCTGTCGCCCCTGCTCTCATTATAATCATGTCGCCAATGCTTGACGGCAAATATCGTCAATCTTCATTTTTCTCCGTTGTCGTTTGCCGCCGTCGTGTTCATTGTGGACGGGCCTAATTGCTCAATGGTTAAAATTCTTTTAGCCATTCAGCATTTCGTAGGAGCTTAAAAAGTCGATCCGTTCACTTTATGTTGCTAGCGATATAATAGGCAATTCTTTAAACAACTTGCAAAACGATCTAGTAGTTTGCCGATTTCACAACCACGGTCTCTCTCACTTAATGTACTGATGTGTCAAAACAGACTAGGGAGGTCGTTAACAAAGTACCGTAAACAGCTGGCAAGATGATTTCTTCATTGAGGAAGCCACCTTTCTTTTTCGGTTGATGCGAAGGCCCTACGCCAGTTTCAACTCACTTCTCATGGAAAGAGGGAAAATAAGACCCATCACTTCAAAGTCAGTGGGTAAGTGATAACCATTTCTGGGCTGCCTAGTAAAGTGGAAGGGCAGCTGCTACAACAGCAATAACAACAAAAAAGATCACCGCAAATTGACCACATATTGACTAAGTTTTTGTTACTACATATATCTCCCAACATCAAACCCAGCGCATCAAATATCAAGCTGACAACAATGAAGCGTGCAAGAAGTGAAATGAATTACTCATGCTTAACACAAGTAAACAAGTCTTATCACCTGAGAAGCAACCGCATCTTATTCTCATTAATTTCATTTTCTTGCACTTTACCCTTCATGCGTCATCATTCCGCAATCAGAACGTTATATTTTTTTTTGTTGTGAGACATAAAATTGGCCGTAATTCAATTGCTACGTCACCCTTAACAGCCTCCCTGTCAGCAATTTTGTACTCAGCTGATCTGAGCGTGAACAGTGGCGGTTTTGGTATAAGGCGAACATTCTGTTAAGACAACGCATGTCGGGGGCGCTGTTTATCGAAATTTTCTATATCTGAAATAAGGACATGGTTATTATACAATATTACACATATCATAAATCGGATAGTAAATACATATATGTACGTGCAAAGTTTTTACAGTTTTAATGGCATCAGTTCACAGGTCATCTCATTTTATGTTTCGATATCGAAAATAAGGTCGGGGTTATCATCCTCTTTTTATAATTTTAGCTCCACATTTTATAATTTTAGCTGTACCAGTCAATAAAGTAAATGATTTTACGTTTTTCGAATATTTCGATATCGAAAATACGCGTGTGGTTATCCGATACAGCCCATGTTGAAATGCAGCATCTTTGTAATATATAGCTTGAAACCCTTTTAAAGCATCAGTAGTGGAATTCACTAACTTTTAGCGATTCGATTCGGTTCGATTTTTCGAGATTTTCAATAGCGATTCGGTTCGCTTGCACTATCGAATATGCGATTCACTAACTTATCTATAACCAAGGCGAATTAATAGAAGGTGGAAGCCAGGCGAATTACAAACACACATCCGTACAATTTCAATGTACTTTGTTTTTGTAATTCGTGGGACTAATGTCAAAATCGTATGGCGGCTGAATGTGTAGTGTCAAAATTTGAGAAAAAAGTAGCTATCAGCTGATGGGATAATGCCACCTTGTATTAATTCGCCTTGTCTATAACGATGCGGGCAAAGGATTTCTCATCTCGCTATAAAACATAATCTATGTTCTCAGATGCAATTTTTTAATAATAATTATAAGGATATAGTATTATTATTTCAATTTTTAATAAAAAAAATCAAATTATGTGCATTTTATTTAACGACATAGAAAACAACTGCAAATTGTGTGTCGTCTACTTTGCGAAACAGCTGATGGCGAATTCTCGAAAATAAAATTATATACGAAATGGAACCGTTTCGAAACTAAAAAAAAATTTTATAAATTTTAATCTACGCGAACAAAGCTTTTTGTATGTTGCTCGGAACTGGATATGAAGGTAGAAAGTGCTTAAAGGGGCGCGAACAACTGCCCCTCTTGGGACGCTTATCTGGTTATGGGCGGCCCTGAGTCTGTCGTTTGTAGAATCAAAAAGAAACTATGTAGAGCTCTGAGTAATATTTAATTTTATAAATTTAGGGGAGAAATAACACAGATTTGCATATCAACTCTCTGCCAATTGGAACTTTATTTAGTTTGTTCTTAGCAGTCGTTAAGAAAAGTTCAAATTGTTTTTATTATTTTCTCTAAGGTGTAGAATTTCTTTATGCATAATGAGTCTCAGCTTGAATTTTAATAAAGTAAATTTAAATATGTTTTGTGTTATTCTTTATATTAAAATCTTTGCTGTGTCATCCATTTGCAGTTGCATATAATGTCCACCGAAGCAGAATTTCTTGGTGCCTACGAGCGTATCAAAGCCTCCAATAAACGTGTACTTGCCTGTATTGATGAAGGCATTCGCCATGAAGAAAATAAACGACCTTTGGAAGCTATTTCAACATATGAACATTGTTTGAAACAAATTGATGAAACATTTTCAATATCTGTGGGATTACCAGATAACATCGATGCTGTAGCGGCTGAATGGACTGATGCATGTACCATAGTACAAAAATTAAAGAGTGCCAAAGTGGAAGTTAGTTATCGTTTGAAGGTATTACATGCTGAAAATTCACCTATCGATGGTACTGCTATTGAGGCAACGGAAAAGGATTTAGCTGCTGGTGTTGAAGGAGCAACAGCTTGTATCGATGATGGCGATGCTGGTCCGTCGCCAAAGAAGAAATCACTTTTACTTGAAAATCCGCTAACACATGAAGGCGCTAGTGATAATCGCAGTGCCGCCACAAGTGCAACAGCTCATTACCGTGATGTGTTGACTGATTTACGACGTGTTATGGCCGATACCTCTGATGTGGGTATACTCTTCGATACACTTTTTCATTCGCAAGCAAAATTGTATAAAATTCAGCCTAACGGTGTCGTTGTCACGATGGTTTGTATATATTATTTGATTTATTAGATTACATACATACATGCATTTCTCTCTAACTACTTAATCATCTATTATGGGCATTTCCTGCGTTACGGCCGCTCTATTCATACTACTTTTTTTTTGTTAATAAGGACATTTGATACAAACAAAAGCGTTGCTCGCGTTTTCCATACACATACATACCTATATGATTTAGAATCATGGAGAGAGTCAAAAGAAGATGAGATGGCACTGGGAGTATTCGACAGACACATTTAGTCCCAAAACTAAGTTTTTATTAAAAGAAAATACTTTTGCACATACAAAATTTAAAATTTTTTTTGACTTTTTATTTATAAAAGACTTGAAATTAAACGTTATCGAGTATTAGTTTATATGCTGATATGCCTCTTAAAAAATGTAAAGTTGTTATATTTCGCGATTGTCTTTATACACAGAAATGTCACGTATATGTACTTTACAAGAATCGTAACGAGCACCATAATTTTATATACTATTTCACTGTTATGATGCTAAATCCTCTAATCTTGTTATATTTTTGATAGGGAGAAACCTCCATGTCTCTGGTCATGTGCACAACACCCAGCAATGAACGCTGGAAACATTTAAATGGCATTTCATTTGTACAATGCACAATTCCAAATCACTCACCAGCGACCAAAAATGATGTTGAGCATATAGAAATACCAACAAAAGAGTCACCACAAATGATTTGGCTTTACGCTCTGCTACCTACAATCACCATATGCTATCGTACTCATTATGGTGCTTTTATTTTGCCTGATTTGGAAATGGATGAGCCAGGACATGCTTTTGGTTTAATGCTAATCGAAAATGGTGATAGCACTACTGATGGCGCTGAGCAAGCGGCTGTACAGCCAGAGGAAGCAGAAGAACTTAGCGATTTACAACAATTCTTCTTGGATCTGCTTGAGGCGGTACTCTCTGGCCGTGTTGAGTTATTACAACAACCATCAGTGACACCACGTGCACCACGCGACACCAGCGAACAAGTATCACGGCACATAGTTACGGCAGCCGATTTCATAGCGCGCAATCTGGTATTTGGTGCAGAGAAGACGGGTGAATTAATGGTGAAGACTACACCGTACATCATATCAAAAATGAAGTCAGCACCACCAGATGCGCCGCCAGTCTCGTCGACCGTACAAACTTCTGTATCGGTGGCGCGTGATGTAACGCATGCAGCAGTTGGCGTTACCGGTTGGATAGCTGGCAAAGTGGGATCCGCCTCGATGTCTATCGGCCGCTACCTAGCGCCCCATGTGCAAAATGCTGGCTCAACATTACTACAAAAGGGCTTTGGATATGATACCAATGAAGCGCATAGTAAAATGGAAGGCGCTATGACAATAGCGGCTGGTGCGATCGAAGGCTTTTCAACTGTTTACAATGGACTGGAGACGTCGGCGAAGATATTGGGTACAAATTTAAGCGAAAATTCTGTGAAAATTATCGAGCATAGGTAATTGTGAGAAGTTGAAATATTTACATACAATAAATGAAATGTTTACTCTTCAGATATGGCTCCTCAGCTGGTGGCGTTGCAGCTGGTACCTTCGACACCATCGGCAATGCTTTCAATGTTAGTCAGAATGTAAACTATATAACACCAAAAGGTTTGGCAAAGAAAATGGCAAAGAATACAGGGAAAGCAGTTATCGACGATTATAAGACGAAAATACGTAACGCAGAGAAAAATTTTGTGCCCGCAGGTGCGCTGTATCCGGATTTACGTACGCTAAAGGATAAGTAAAGTATAACGGTGCAAGTTTCGGGTGAAGGAAGGGGAATTTTTTTTATTATTATCTAGTGCTTAAGCCCAAATATGATATTCCAGGAAATTGTTGATATTTTATAGTAAGCTTTTTATTATTATTATTTTTTTTTTGATTTGGTTGAATGACCAGGGATTTGTGTACCCCAAAGCCAGGTTTTTTTTTTTTTTGTTTTGGTTTGAATGGCCAGGTTTACTATAGGAACCTCACAAAGCCAGGTTATATTACAAATTGGCTATTGTTTTCTCCAAGTAAAAAATTCTAGTCTTTTAAGTATTTAAGGGATGTCTTGATGCAATCCGGAAGATTGTTTTGTGCCCAGGTACGCAGCCCAAAAGTTTCTTTTATTCATTGTGTTTTTTTTTTTTTTAGTTTCTGCAATTCTTAATTTGGTTTCGGTGGCTGGGACTATCTCCTCATATGTCCTGTTGTGAATTCAGCAGCTGAGATCAGTTCCAGGTATTCTGGATCAATTTTGATTGTTTAAGATATTTTAGAGCGGCGACGCCATATCGCTTAAATGGTGAATTGTTTGTTGGACGAAAGCAGACATGTGATAAATTTATGTCAATGGTACATAGCAAAGTTCATACGGCGACAAACAGAAATTGTTTTTTTAAAGGTAAAAACACATGTCATATCTCGAATTTAACAAGATCAAAAAATGCTGTTGGTTATGTAAGTCCTTTATGGATTTGTTGATTGTATCATTGATATGATAGCTGAGTTGTAAAATGTGTTATCCATATATTGAGCAGGATAATACGAAAGTAACATGATATTTTAGGTACGAGTGGATAAATTAGACTTGACTTTAGTGGTAACGGACTGGATAAACGATAGGTAAACCAATTGTTTACATTTACATTTTTTTTTCTTTTGTGTGCTATAATTCTCTTGTTATTTATATACAACTTAAGTTCCTTCTGGGAGGAACTGTCAAAAAATTAAAGGTGGGTGAGCTTCGACGGTTCACCTTTATTAAGTAAAACGCACTAAACTTCGATTTACTTCTTAACAATTTAATCTGTGCTTCTTGCACTCCCAAACTTGACTAAATTATAATTTACATTTTATTTACAATCTAAGCTCTTAGCCTAACCAGCGTAATGCTGACCCTGCGATTCCCACGATTGCCCAATCTATTGATTGCGCGTGTTGCCCAATATCGCTTGCTATTCGATTCCCACATTTGGGTCGCTGAGTGTAACATGAAGAAACGGCGCGAAACAAGTCTTGCCGAACGACTTGATTTAAAAAAAATCACTTCTTAATTTATTAACGTTGAAACATTGTTGTGTTGGTAAGCGCGTTGACTGTCGAAAGGCTATCGGTACAGATTACAAATTTTTCGCACGTTTTGAGTGTATATTCTACAGCCTTTAGGATAGAAGCAGCTTCAGCTGTGTATGTCGAGCAGAAAGGAAACAGGTTACCAGTGCATATGGTTGAATGGTTCGAGTCAACAAAGGCGAACGCAGTTTGTGATGAAGTTTTTGACGCATCGGTGTAGATGAGTTTCCATCCCTTACCCTGGAGGTCTGTTGCGGTTTCATTGAAAATTTGCTGGTATACTGCTGGATTTGTTACGCTTTTGCGGTGGTTTCTTAAGTTTGAAACGATAAAGTTGTTTAGATGTTGCCAAGGTGGAGGACTTTTGAAAGTTGTGTTTTTTGCTGCTAGATTAATACCTAACTCGTTTGCTGCTGTTATGCATCTAGCTATTGCAGACGGGTGTCTTAAGGTTTTCTTTTGATTTGTTTGACTCCTTACCAGTTTACGTACAATCGAATTACGGCTTTGCATCAGTTTTGGTACTAACTTTAGAGTACTAAATGATACGCGCTCCTGTATTGACGGCAAATCTGCTTCTGCAAGCTTACACGCAATTGGCGATGTTGGGAAGGTACGAATGCTTCTTCTTACAGATGTGTGATAACGAGGTGCTATAATTTTCATATTGGCTTTTGCACAGTGTCCGTATATTGGTAATCCGTAGTCGATTTTAGAGATGATGAGTGCTTTTGTAACGTTGACGAGTGTTGATGGGTGTACCATAGAGTGTTTCGACGTCTATTTAGTTCAACTCTCAGATATTTGCAGTGTTCTCTATATGTTAATCTTTTGTCAAAGATTACGCCTAATATTTTAAGACTTTCCAGGTTTTCAATTGTAGTAGTGTCGAAGTTTAACAGCATAGGAGGGCAATTGTGTTTCTTACATAAGTGCAGGATCTTGCATTTATTATGCGATAGGGATGCTCCTGAAGTGTCTGGCCATTTCGAGGTCGTTTTTAAAATTGGAGTCCATGGAGTAGTTGTACCAGGTGGTTGCAAGGTAATTTGTGAGAGATAGAGATTTACCTCTATTCGATACCTTTTGTAGCTGTTCCAAAGAATATGTTTATCTTCTCTGAGAGCGGATAGTTCTTTTGACCAGTATGGAACCACTTTTTTATGTATGTTGTAGTGAGTTTGAGGGATAGAAGCGTGTGCTGCCGTTCGCAGTGTTTTCTGTATCAGACCCGCTTCTTTATTGACATTTCCAGATTCTGGATCATTCGATAAAAGGCGGTTGATAACAACATGATAGTTTGCCCAATTAGCTTTTCCTGTTATGAATTTTGGGGCAGGTTGCCTCGTGTTAGATAGTTTGGTTGAGATTTTCGTTATAAGAGGGAAGTGGTCGCTTTCATGTAGCTGTTGAAGTGTGGTGCACGTTAGTTTTGCTGCCAAGTCCGCTGAACACATAGCAATATCGACGTGCGTGAATGTTCCATGATTGGAAAAGTGCGTTGGTGCGTTGTCGTTTAAAACAATTAAGTTTTCCGCCATAATCAGGTTCTCTAGTGTTTCTCCTCTCTTGTTGCTTTGATTGGCACCCCATAAGGGACTCCAGGCGTTAAAATCGCCTACAATAATGATCTTGCCGTTTACATTTTGTGTAATGCTATGTAGATCGTTTATATTGAAAGCTTGGTCTGGTGGAATGTATATGGATACAACGGTGAATTGTATGCCAATTTGGATTTCAATTGCGATTAATGATAGTCGTGAGTTTAGGTGAATCCGCGTGTGCGGAATATCTTTAAGAATGATGGCCGCAATCCCTTGTTTACCTGAGTTGTTGTGTGGCAGGTTTGAGAAGTAGCTGGTGTACCGGTTGGAGATTTGTACTGATTTGTTGAAAGGTATATGTGTCTCTTGAAGAGATATAAAAGATGGTTGATGTTCGTTGATTAGGAGCTTAAGCTCATTAAAGTTGTTATATAGTCCTTTTAGATTCCATTGTAAAATGTTAAACGACATGGTGTTAACTAAGATCAATATCGGAATCCGAAGATTCCTTTCCCTTAGTATAATAGTCGTTTTTTTGGATAAGTCGCTGTGTGAGATTGGTGATTGGAGATAGAAAGTTTGATGCATAGAGTTGAGGTGTGTTGTCTGCGGTGTTTAGTGATGTATTTTCGGTGAACGTCTGGCCGGTTGTGACCGAGACATGCTTTTCTGTATTGTTTAGTAATGTATTTGTGCTGAAAGTCTGGTCAGTTGCGACCGAGCCAGGCTTGACTAATAGTTTACTTAATGTTGCTGATAATTCTGTAGTTGTGGTGATAGACGGAGTTTCAGTAAAAGTGTTGGTTGGTTTGGAGTTGGTTGTTGTTGTTGTAACGATGTTTGTTGATTCTTCTGTTGATTGGCTGGCTAGATTTAGAGCCGCTGGTGTTATGCCATTAGCAGTGGTAGTTGTGGATTCATGGACAGTGCTTGTGCTAGCAGCCATGCCGGCATAAGATGCTGTTGCTGAAGCTTTTGGTAGTTGTGCATAGTAAATAGATTTAGCTTGCTTCATTGAGCATTTTTGTTGCGTTTTAATTTTTAGGACTTCTTTTTGTTCAACGTATTTAGGGCATTTGTTGCTGTTTGATGCGTGCGGGGGTCATTGTTGCAGTTTTTCAAAGTGTGCCCTAGAATTTGACATTTCTTGCAGCGCATTGGGTTAGGTATATATTCCCTGACTTTTAGTTTGTGCCATGACACTTTGAGTGTCTCGGGTAACTTGTAGAGGTCAAAGGCCAGTAGAAGGGCTCCACATTATTGTAATTTGTTGTCGATGACTTTCTTGAATTTATACACTGATACTACGCCTTGTGATTCTAAATTATTCACAATTTCTTCGTCTGAAGGTTTATTGGTGTTTGTTGACGACATCACTATATATTTGGGGTTTGGTGGTGTCAATGTTGGTAGGGGGAAAACTCTTTCGTTTTTTCTTTTTTTGGGGACCGGTACTCAATGCAGAGTACCTATTGTCCCCGAAGTTAAAGGCCCCGGAGGCCATAGTCTGTTTTTTTATTCGCTTGTCACTATTTCACAATGTTTTGCACGTGTAGTTATGTCAAGCAAAATAAGTTTACTTATTAGTTGTTGGTATAACGGGACTTTAAATTTTACGAGAAGTTATCAAAACACTATCGATCGCACTGAGAGCTCAATCGAGACTGAAGTTCAGTTTTAATTTTTTATATTATTTATAAAATACGGTTCAGCAAATTGTGAAAAATTACTAGAAAATTATTCCGACGGTCATATTGCTCTGAAATTGAATACAGTTTGAATATATTTTGAAATCGCGGAATGCAATTGCAAGCTGAATTCATCCAGTAGTGTTTTAAATATATGTATATATCGTGACAATCACTATGATTGGAAAACCAAGATTACTCACCCTTTATTGCAAGATGCTGATGCACCTGTTGTAAAATATTCTGTGTAATGTACACTCTGCTACAAAGTTACGAAAACTTACACAAAGATTATATCAAAGTATTATTTAAAATGGCACACTGACAGAATAACTGTTTCAGACTAAATTGCACTTATGTAAGAAAAACTAGGTTGGATTAGTTTTGATAAAATTTGTTTCCCTTGTTTATTACAAGGGCAGCCGGTCTCAGCGGAAGAGTTGTTATAACTGAAAACAAAACAGCAACGCAAGGGGGATTTTAATGTTAATATTATGCCGTTGAAAGGCTTGGTCCCTTAGTTTTAGAAATATCTGGTCTGCTGATTATCTGTGCTGGGATGTGTACCTATCGTAATGCCTATGTAAGGCTCAAATAAAACGCAGTGAGTTCTTGTGAACTTATCAACTATTTATTATGAATTATTATTATTGTGCATATAGAACTATTAATTTAATTCATATAGTTAAGACTTGGGAATACTATATACCGATGTGTATTTTACGGAGGTTAGTTAGAAACTGTCCTTTCGGTTTTATTTGTCAAGCTGGCGTCAGCCTCTTTCGTCAAGTTTCAGTGTGTATCTATCGTAAATAGGGTTGTATTGTAAAGTACCTAATAGGTTTGTCCACTTCTTGTTGTCCGTTCCGGTGTCAATCCTACATTCGGCCGTTCTGACTTGTCGTTCGACCCGAACGATGGGTTCCAGGCCTTCATGTACTCAGCCACTGTTGTGGTTTTATGGGGACCTTCATTATGGCCTACCTTTTCAACCTCATACCTTCCGTGTGGTAGTCGCGCCTGAACTACATACGGCCCCAGAAACTTGGCCTTAATTTTTAGACCAGGACCGTATTGAGTTCTCTTTATCGCAACTAAATTACCTACTTCATCGCTTTGGAGTAATTGGTAATGTCGGAGAAGTCTGTCTCTAAGTTCACTCTTACGTCCCTGAACACTTAGGTTAACACTTCTTAAGGTTTCTTTTAATGATTCTACTCTCATAGCTAAAATTGTCTGAGCGTCCATGGTCGTGAAAATGTAGCAAATATTTAAATATGAAAAATATGTTTAATATATAGTATTAGCATTAAATAGCTTAACTAGTAATATTTGATAATAACGTTTTAACATGCAATTTTTTAGCATTTGATTTCAGTAGTATATGTATGTTTGAAAGTAAGAATGAAGCAATGTTTTATGTGTAATATACATTCAAAATTATAATAGTTTTTGTTCAATTTGTATGTGTATTTCAACTTCTCTTTTTTTTTTTTTTTATTTTATTCAGGTGCACATACAAATCGTCTCTGAATTAAATTCTGCTTATTTGCATGCATGCAGTTACAAAAAAAACATTCAATTCATTTGGTTTGTTTTGATTATTGTATTCTTAACTTGGTGACTTTGAACAAACATTACTTTCCTTTTTACTCTTTCAAAATGATATTCATGTTTTCCTAAGTAACATATATGTGTACTTATTTTCACGTATTCTATTTTGATATACAAATTCTTTTCAGTGTGTTCAGTGCTAAATTCTTAAAGCTATGATCTTACAAGATTTATTTGCTCTTCACTCTCACAAGTGTATTTATGCTTCTAGGTATGAAAGCAATACCTTATATTCTTTCTACGCAAAATATTAATAAGTTTGTCACATGTATAGTTGCTTCTTTTTAATAACTAAACTTTCTACCAACACACTTTTATCTATATTGCCATCCTCTTCTTATAATGTCAAGCTTCCAGTTCGCACATATGTATATAAATAAATATGTATTTTCCTGTATTCATACAAATCAATGTTACTCCAAATGTTCTTTAACACACTTAATTTGAATAATTACATTTTACATACATCTTTTGCAGCATACAAATATATTGTAATTATGTTCTTGTTCGCATGCATGAACTTCAAAATGTAAAGTTAATTAAAACGTTCACTGCTCTAATTCCCCTTGCTTTTTCAAATTTGCCTCCTCAATACCTATGTATGTTCATGTAAATTTATATTCCTCTGCTAATTGAATCATGAAAAATAATGGTACCACTAAAATTTTGAGTTGTTAGGATATACTGATCTTTCTCTGTTTTCTGCTGGCCTTGTTTATGTTCTGCTTTTTCGAAATTCACCTGTCTTATTAGTGTATAGCTGTGCGGCTCTCACTCTCTCGAATCTTGGGATTTCTGCTCGTTAAATTTTATTTCGTGTATTGCTGAGTAACTTTCCGATGTATGTATGTATATATTGCTCTCACAACAGCTTCGACTTTCGTTAAGTTTCTTACTTTATTAGCAAACTCTGTAGTTGTGCTCTTCACATGGACATATTACTCTAGTGTATAGCTGTGCGGCTTATACACATTCTTTTATGTCGCAACGCCTTCAATTTAAGTTTTCACTGTCACTCTTGTTTCGGGGCTGCAATACTCGTGCTTAATGCAACCGATTTCGGATTTTTCAATATGATGGTTGTTTGTTTTTTCTTTTTCAATGTTTTTTCGATGTATAGCTGTGCGGCTTACACACTTAATGAAAAGGCTTTAAGTTCAAACATTAATTTTTTCTTTCACGAGTACAATACTTGAACTCGTATTCTATCTTCGGCTTCCCAAATTCAAACTTCGTAGCCAACTGACGCTACCGACCATTTTTCACGCTATGCGTTTTTTTTTTTTTTTTTTTTTTTTCTTTTTTGATGGAAAATTAAAGTACAGTTTGTATGCAATTTACAATTTTCTTTACTTTTAAATGAAGCAACCTTTTTTTTTTTTTTTTTTTTAAAAAAAGTTACTTTTTCCTTGAGTGTAGCTCAAAATGAAAATTTGTTCTTCTCTTTTTCTACTGGGGCATATTCACTGCGTGCACTTTCTTTGATGATCATTTTTAACACGATCGCGCATTAAATTTTTATTTCAATTATTGTTACGGCTCAATCACGGTTGAGTTCCCCAAAATGTAAGGCTCAAATAAAACGCAGTGAGTTCTTGTGAACTTATCAACTATTTATTATGAATTATTATTATTGTGCATATAGAACTATTAATTTAATTCATATAGTTAAGACTTGGGAATACTATATACCGATGTGTATTTTACGGAGGTTAGTTAGAAACTGTCCTTTCGGTTTTATTTGTCAAGCTGGCGTCAGCCTCTTTCGTCAAGTTTCAGTGTGTATCTATCGTAAATAGGGTTGTATTGTAAAGTACCTAATAGGTTTGTCCACTTCTTGTTGTCCGTTCCGGTGTCAATCCTACACCTATGTAGTATAGCTCTAACCTTGTTATATTTCTCTATTAAAATTTTTATATGCTTTTCCCTGGTTTCCACTTTAATAGTCCTGTTTTGTGTCATACATTTGTATGAAAGTCTAAACTCCTGGGTTGGTGGTTTAATTTCGTTCAAAATCTCTTCCCATTGCATACTAATTATTGTCCGTAACTTTTTGTATTTATTAGCATTGGAATTTACTTTTTTTTTTTATAGTTTACTTAAAAGTAAAGAACATACTTAATTAAAAAAAATTATCTATTAAGGTGTTGGTACGATCTCTCCCCACTGTGCTGCTGTTGTTAGTGTCGTTGGTTGCCGGACTCAGATGATTGATGTATTCAATGTATTAACCTCTGTACCTAACGGCATGGGCTTCTAGCACCGTTAGGTCGTAATTTACTTATTGTGTTCAAAGAATAGTATTATCCTCTGTACCCAACGGCATGGGCTTCTTGCACCGTTAGGTCGTAATATTTGTGTTGTATGGGGATTACTGTGCGGTGGTTCGGAAGACTAAGTCACTTCACTTCACCTTTATGTGACTTGTTCTGCCCCGTTTCGAACGTCCCTTTTTATTTTATTCACGTAGCACTTAATTAGTACGTACACCATAGTCAATATTGCCATTATCAATAATAGTTCAGTGGCGCTGACTTGCTCTATATTATAATTTGTTTTATTTTTATTTGTTTGTACATCTTCGTCGTATTTAACGATTTTTGTTTGTTCTTTTTTTTTCACTTTCCGTATTGGTGTCTTTTCCTATTTCGTAGCCAGTTATGGCTATCATGATAGATGTAAGCACTGGTTTCCACCACGTCATTTTCGCGGGTAAAAAAAGGAAACTATTTCAATTCAAATATTGTCTTTATGATTTTTGTTTTTCACTACAATAAGCACACTGGCAGGATCGCCATGTTATGAACGAAGCGTAGACGAGTGAATTCTCGATTGCCAAGCTTGCTTTATTCTGTATGTTCTTATATTTATAACTTAAAGCTAATAAGTAATGCATGGTCATGACTAATACCATGATTGGTGTGAATGGACAAGGGTAATCTGAGTGCACATACGCTGACCGTTAATTAGGTCAGTAAATAGGTATTTAATATCAACATACCGAAAGTGCATTGCACTGACGATGAGTTGAGCAATGTGAGATGGTTTAGAGTTAAATGACTCAGGCAATATTGTTATATTGCGAAAGTGCAATTGTGCTAAAAACCGTTGTCCATTACAGGATGATGGGTTACCTGTGTTAACATGTATGTTGTGCCTGCTGCATGATGCAATGATTCACTATACCCTTACCGTAACAGGGTGTTGATTCTCCATATCCTGTGGATTGCAACTTACATTTCTCCTCACGCTTTATGAATACTTTTGGTCAACTCGTAGAAGTTTGACAACTTTTATATATATATTTTTTTTAACTTTTGGTCTTGCTCCTTTGGCTGGAGGTGAATCCTTGCTGTTAAGGGCAGGTTTATCAATCTCTCTTTCAACAGCCACCACTCGTTTTTAGAGCTGTAAATAAATATTCTAAATTTTTAAATTCGGCAATATGTCGAACGTCCTTTTTAAAAAAAATGTTGTCCTTTTGCATTTTGAACTTTCCTCAGTCAGGATTATATGATTCCTAAACTGATTCACAGGGAAATTGATTGCCTTTATTATATTAGAGGAAGACACTACACTATGTGCTGTATTTTGTAAGATTTATTGTCGGTTATATTATTTAAGAACGTTTGCCTTCCCAGGATTGTAACAGAATGTTCAAGAAAACTCCTACAGACAGGCTCTCCATCTCTTCATCTTTGAGTTAAAACACTTGTCCCCTATGAAGAAAGTCAAAACCTGGTGATCTGTAAAGATTTTTATATTCTTTACTTCATACAGATAATTTCCCAATGCCTTCAAAAACCATTGGCCAAAAGCTCCCGTTCATTATAAAAAAATTAAAAAATTTTCCGCGCCAATGTTTTAGGAAAAAAAGGTTCTTGAATAAATTCTCTTTTTTTCCTTGACTACTTCGGGGGTGTTCCGCTGCTTCTAAATGCTACTGCTGGTAGAGGTGAAGGTGTTGGGTACGCCGGTGCTTGGGATGCTTTCCTTAAGCAAGATAAATAAACTCGTTACCTTTTAATCTAATATATTTTGAACTTTTATTTATTTTACTGATTTACAACGCGCTATTCAAGTGGACTGTCTGCTAAGTCGGGTGGTCGAATAATGATGGCCGACCTCCGACGCCATGACCGTGGCAACCGATGTTCCACGGCCATGTCGTTCCCTTCGGTCATCATTATCCGTCTATTTTCTAGGCAGGTGCAACAGAGCGTATAACACTTGTCACAATGTGTGACATCTACTGCTGCACCTGTCTAGCGAAGTGCAATCTTTCAGCAGCGCAGAGCTGCATTTGACTGATCACACTCACAAAGCCCTGTAGGGAGTGTGTGATCAGTCAGGTATCCTTATATAACTTTCTGAATCAATTTCACCCCCTGCACTTGATCGTTGCATTTGAATATCTCTGACCAATTTCTCATATTCAGAGTAATCAGCAATAATCATTAGTTTAAGTTAATTTTTACTAATTTCCAATGAAAGCCAAATAAAAAAAAACATTTGTACTGTTATACTGACTAATGTCTCCTTTGCCACTAAACTCCGATTTTCAAAAAAGACAACACAATATTCCTCAATAGTGCGATATTCAGTAAACGTGCTGGTTGAGGCTGTGAGAAGTCCCCTCTAGAAGAATCACAAATCTGAAGTAATAATAAATTCGTATGCTACTGGCATAGCAGATAGTAACTGACATACTTGGTCCTCCTCGGAGATACTGCATCCGATAGCTGCCAAGTCGCTTACGGCGCCATCGAACCGATAGTAAAAATCTTGTAATTTTTCTGTTTCCCCGCATCGTACCTATTGTAATTAACTTTTTCTTCAGATGTAGTTTATTGAACACACTTTTTCGTTCAAACGTTTCTTTCAATTGCTTTAGCATTTCTTTAGAATTTGTACATGCCTTTATTATATCCAAGTGCTTGTCACTTAAGCATTTTACTATGATCGACCGTGCTGTCGCATCATCTTTTCTAAATTTGGTATTGTCTGTTGCCGGTTCGCTTTCTGTTAGCGTATAGCTTACAGATCTTTCTTCATTCTTGGATCCTGAATTTCCAATTATTGAAATTTGTCTTCTCCGTCAAAATGGGCAGCACATCTTTTTCCGCCATTTCTTTTATTTAACTTTCTTTGTTTTCGTTATAATTTGATGCCTTAGCGCAGTGGAAGCGTTTGTTGGAATAATTGATGAGTTTCTATAGCAGAGCAAGGTTATTGCTATTTAATAAAACACGTGCAGATATTTTACGTCTTGCATACATGAAATTTTATTCGAGAAGACGGAAGTATAAAATATATCGGAGGCTTACAAACTAGAGAATGTAATGGTGAATGTTATCGATAGCATACATAAGGCTGGGTTCACAATATTCAACAGTATTTAATTATCCATTTTGATCAAATTTTCAACGTCACAAGTATTTATCACCAGGAGTGATCAAATATATGTAATTCGAAAAGGTGATAGAAAAAAGATTTTCAGTTTTTTATCATTAAAAGTGGACGTATTAGATTTTTAAAAGTGGTTTGAAGATGATGATAAGTTGTTATTCATCAGAAGGGATCATATTTGATTATATCGCATGTTCAATTTTATGAAAACTCAGTATTTAGTCCCTTAAAATAAACAAAATGCAATTAAACTGAGATATTTTCAAAACTTATTCATCCAAATGCTGTGTGGGTAACAATTTATCCAACACATTAGGGAGGGTTGCTTTGGTAGCTATATTGTATTATATTGAATAAAATTAATTAGCATACCACTTGCATGGGAATGTTTGCTTCAGCTTGTATCATACGTAGCGGCATTGTTTGAATGCTAACAGTATCCTGCCTTTCTGTTATACTCGAACATACAGCATATTGTCCAATCTTAAAATGTATAACTTGTAAAAAGTTGAGATGCCGATAATTAATGAAGACAGTTTTTCGCGTGACTCGTTCTTTTTTTTATACCGGAAGTGGCTATTCATGTTTAACAGAGTTGCCATAAGGCTGCAAAAGTCCAGTTTTATTACAGAGTTGCCCTAAGGCTGCAAAACCCCATTATTATCCTTAAGGCTAATATACATATCT
Source organism: Sphenella marginata (assembly GCA_951509765.1). Classification (NCBI taxonomy): domain Eukaryota; kingdom Metazoa; phylum Arthropoda; class Insecta; order Diptera; family Tephritidae; genus Sphenella; species Sphenella marginata. The sequence continues at coordinate 22,555,866 of OX608079.1, forward strand.
TACAACTCGGCTATCCTGACATATTGATCGACCGATCAATTACCAGATTAATCTTAAGTTCTAAATTAATGGTTAAGTGTTGCTTATTGGTCCTTGGGTACCAGTGTCCAACTCAGGAATCGGTGCGAGCGAGAATCCTTTGTAGTAGAATGTACCGTGTTGTTAATAGCATACTCAACGTCTACCAGCTTACCTACCCAGTCTGAATGATTCACCGGTTCCGTCAATTTCGCTAACATGGCTTTCAGAATCCGGTTAACGCGCTCTACTTGGCCGTTTGCCTGCGGGGAAGCCACAGCGACCTTAACGTGTGCTATATTATTTCGAATGTTTTAATTTTTCACATTTAATGTTTGGAATGCAAGACCCCCTAATAAAACTGATCGGACTACCCGAATCAAGAAGAGATAAAAATTTGAAAAACTTAGTGCACTTGTCTCGTTTAATTTCGAAAGCAACACTTACAGTTTGAAGTTCGTGAACCGCTCTGACTAGTTCTGCTTTTTCCTCATTTGCCATGTTAACAGCTGCAACAACATTTCGCTTCGGGCAAGCTTGGTATAGATGCCCCAATTCTCCACACTTGAAACACGAGCCCATTGTTAGCTTGGGCTTAGGGCACTGGGACTGGTAATGTCCAAATTAGGAGCAATTATAGCACCGTGGCTCGTCGGGTTGTGCAGATGTTGCACCTTCAAAATTCGGTTTGCTCACTTTAACGTTTGTAATTGCACTTCTTGGACGAATTTCTCGTATCTGTCGATTTGAGTTTTTAGCTCTCTCAAATTATCTGACTGGTAGAGCATTGTTGCTGCACCTGACTTGTCACCAATACCACTTATGATCGCGTCTATCAAATCCCGTTCGGGTAGGCAGGCTTTGCTCGCAATGAGCTGCATTTCCAGCAAATAACGCTGCACACTTTCATTTTGCTTCAACTTTCTGGTTTTCAGCTCCTCGTAGACGTTCAACAGCGAATACGAAATTGAGAATTGTTCTATTAAAGCTGCCTTTAGGGTGTTGTAGTCGGCTGTCACAACAGTTCTGGCAAATAATTTTGCAGTACTATCTAGTAAACGGCGCACACACAGAAGTTGCATACGTTTACAGACCTGCATCAAAGCGAATAAATTTTCTAATTCAACAAACCATTTACGCACGTCAGCTGTCGTCACCTGAAAATTGTGGAACCATTGAAGCTTACAACTTCAATATTGTATTTCAAGTTAAAAAATCAAATGATGTTTAATCAAGAAAATATTTTTAATGAATAATCAAATACAATTTTTACATTTTTCAATATTTGATTCAACAAACAAATTCAATATGTTAAAATTTCATTTACATAATTATTTTAACAAGTTTATACATATTTAACAAGTTATAAACAATACACCATAATGTCCAGCGTGGACACATCGATTGGCTTGCTTCGGTATGGCTGCATTTGCAGCGGTTCAACTTCGCTTTTTAAACTCAAAATTTCGCGCTGTTTCTTCAGCTTGGCAATGTTTTCATCTGGGTTTAGAGCTTTATACCTATTCCTATGTGGGGGGGTAGCCCATCCCATATTTTCTATTTTTCGATTACCTAGTTTATAATGTATACACTACCACTTGGAATTGTTCAAAATACTCAGAGAGTAGCCAATTGATAACAACAAGAAAAAATATAAATTATTTAATCACACTAGCACTTAGGTACGCAGCGAACGAAAAACACGTCTGTATACGGCGATTGATCGGCTAGAACTGTTGTGCTCTGTTCTTAATATGTTGACCAGTTCATTTTCGCATAAATTCTCTATCCCCACATAGTGACGTGAGTTTCCGGGATGCGGTTCTTTGAAAATCTGAAGCCTACCCCCGAATATTATCTGGTTTCTGTAAACGTTTAACGCCACTTCTACGAATGGGATTAGATCTGTGTTGTCCTGTTCTGTGAACCGTATCGGAATCTGGTCCCATAGTTGCGGCTTGGCTATCGACCTCGGATGCGGGCAGTATTGCATCCGTCAATTGGTGCGCTTGTGTTTTAAGGCGCGAAAGGGCATCAGCCACGACGTTTGATTTCCCTGGTTTGTAAGTGAGTTCGTAATTGTATTCCTCGATTCGTGATTCCCAGCGCTTCAGCTTGGCATTATAGTTACGATTGCTGAGGCAGAAAGTTAATGGTTGGTGGTCAGTAAATATATATATTTCCTTTGCACCATATAAATAGCTACGGAGGTTATCTAATGTCCAGACAATGGCGAGCATTTCTTTTTCGTTTGTAGCATATCCTTCCTCTGTGGTTGTCAAGCTTCTCGATATGAATGCTATCGGCTTGACCTTACCGTCGTAATCTTGAGATAATACTGCGCCAATAGCGTAGTCTGGGGTGTCTGTAGTTAGATTAAAGGCTTTCTCGAAGTTGGGAAATGTTAAGACTTCTGAAGTTGTTAACACCTCCTTAAGCTCTTCGAATGCCCTTAGGGCGTCCTCGTTTAATGATATTGGTACCTTTTTTGACTGTATAGCCTTAACTTGTGCGTATTCGCCTCTTGTAAGGTTAGTTAAGGGTTCTGCAATTTTAGCGTAATCGCGAATGAACTTTCTGTAATAAGAGGTTAGGCCTAAAAGACTTTTAAGTTCCTTTAGGTTTGAAGGTGGCAGCAAGTTTTTGATCGAGTTTATTTTTTAGGATTTGGCAAAATGCCATCGGAAGTTACGATTGAAGACGACCGTACCGTTTAAGCAGATACTTTATTCTAATTTCTTGCTGTACAAAATATTTCTTACAAGCTGTTATTTTTCATGAACATAAAGAATATTCTAGAGAAACTTATGTAAAATCATATACATACTTAAAATCTATCGTCGTTTAATTCAAATTTGATCAGAATGCCTCAGCGAGACAAAGTTCAACAGAATCGTGGCATGTAAATATGTGCCTACTGCAGAGGTACATATACATACTTATATATACATATGTATGCAACAAACATGTATTAACTAAAATCGCATGAGCAAGAGCCAGAGCGTGAAACGTTACGTTGACACATACATTTACTTTTGGAGACCGTACATATAACTTAATAAAATGTATCTTTATTTGCTCAATGTCAATTTAAAACTAAACATTATTTTCTTATCATCTACGCTAGTGCCCTAGATGTAGATGATATATAGATAGATGTATAGAGATGTTTTATATTCGGACTTAGCTTTTGCTAAGACAATGTCGCTCGGCAAAACAGGAGTATTTGCATTTGCAGGTCCCTTCGCTTATTCGTTTTATAAACATGAATATCTTGGTTCATTATCTCTGTAATGGTCTTTTTTCGATTTATGCTTAGGTCGTCTTAGCCCTGACATAAATATCCTCAGGGTATCATGACTGTATTTGGCGTTCAGTGAGTCTATGAGCTGCTGATTGCCCTGGTTGGTCATGATGACCTTATTTGTGATTAGGGTTAACTGTCTTTTGACTTTGTCTTTTTAGCATAATGACTGTACGGTTTTTTTTGTCAAGTTTTTTGTTTATTTTTTGTTATCCTTATCGATTAAATTAGGTCCCTGGTTACCACACAAAATTCAAGTGGTGGACGTACATACATTGGGGGTCTTTACACTCAAACTTGCTACATTTGAAAGTGCCAGTTGATGCATCTCTGCGGGTGAGCTTTTGTTTTCCGTATTCATCCAGACCTTTTTTATTCACAACATGGACCGGGGAATTATAAGCCGAATTGGACTTCCTAATAATGCCGTCCTTCAACAATGTTTCTATTTCCCTATTAATAAATCCTGCCGCCGAAACCGGGTATGGGTAAGATCGTGTGTAGATCGGTTCCGAGGAAGTGGTACGAATTTTAGCCTTGACCATAGTATTATATGATAAAGCACGGTTAGGTTCGGAAAAGGCCTTCGAATTCCTTTTAATCATGGAATCAAACTCGTCTTTCACGAGAGCTGGGACCGAGTCCGTATCCAAACATATGGAGTTTACTTGCTCACAATTGACGTTGTTTAATTTTTCCTTACCACCCCCGTAAACCAAATATTCTGATTTCGTATCAATTTTAGCTCCAATTTCTTTTAGGAAATCATATCCTACTATACCATCGAAGCTTTCCAAGTTTGGAAGAATAAAAAAGGTTGAGATCCTTCCCAAAATAAAGACCTTACATTTTTTCTCTATGAGATTACACCCATTTATTGATTTGACCTTAAACTGTCTCTCCACAGGGATAATTCCCTTTAGGAAACTCAAATGTTTGATATATGTAGTTTTTCGAGGTTCCTGTATCGATTAACAACCTAAGCTCCCGCCCCTCCGACGCCTTCTTGGTAACGTAGGGTAGGAGCGACCTTACACTAAAAAATGTATTTCGTCTTCCATCGCAAAATTGGATGCGGTCTCGATATCCGAATCACCGCCACATTCCACAGTAACTTTTTCTGGTGGCCCTACGTTGGGCGCCACTTAATAAAATGTATCTTTATTTGCTCAATGCCAATTTAAAACTAAACATTATTTTCTTATCATCTACGTTAGTGCCCTAGTTCCCTACTTGCGGTTTGTAGCTGCTTGCTGATTTGTGGATGTGTGTATTGGTGTGAATGCATTGCCGGCTGCATCGTCGCAAGCTGCTCAAAGTCACGTACGTTATCAGGTGTCCGTCTTTCAAGACAGGCGTGGGAGTCATTCTGATGAATTGTCGATCAGCTTGGCAGCTTTGTGATCTAATTACAAACAACCAAGAATGTGGGAATGATTCTACGGAATTGCCAAACGCTGTTTTTGGCTTTGCAGCTGTGCAATGCGCTAACTTATATAAGTTAGTAACCGGCGCATGCCCAATAATATATACAGTGGACACCGCCTAATAGGAATTACCGCTGCTACAGTGTTGCCTACTACACGATGTAACCCAGGAATTACACTCTGGTTTTAAGAAACTGTGTTTTTTGGAGGTTGACCTCTGGAAAAGATTTCTTCGATGTCCTCTAGGTGAGTGGATTCGTTTTTGCTGAAAATTATAATATCATCGATATATACAAAACAGATTCGACCTATGAATTCTTTGGTAAAATATTTGGCTTCGCCAAGGCTACCAATGGTGCCGTTGATGTCTGGGATCGGGTATGCGTCAGGTATGGTGATGGCGTTCAGCCTCTTCAAGTCAATGACCATCCGATATTTCTTTTCCTCATCTGGACCGGACTTTTTCGGGACAACCCATATGGGAGAGTTGTAGGGACTCCTTGAAGGACGAATAATGCCCTGCGACAGGAGTTCCTGAATTTGTCTTTCGACTTCCTTGCGCATGTCAGCTGGGTATGGGTATCTTTTGGTGTAGATGGGGTTGTCGGTATTAGTTTTAATTTCGGCTTGCACATTGGTTTGGATTTCCATGCCCTGATCGGCCAAATAAAATTTCATATCTTTTTAGTATTTGGTAGAGCTCCTTTTTTGTAAGGTCCGTAATATTGTTATCGAATGTTTCTAGTCCCGGGAGGACCAAAAATGTTGTGGGGAGGTCTCTGCCTACGAATTTAAAAAAATTGGCACATGGGAATGTTTGCTTCAGCTTGTATCATACTTAGCAGCATTGTTTGAATGCTAACAGTATCCGGTCTTTCTGTTATACTCGAACATGCAGCATATTGACCAATCTTGTGGGAACAAGTAAAGAATACCGACCGTTTAGCTGGAAAAAAACAAAAAAGTGGGCATGGTCCGCCCCTTTTCTCTGATTCACAAGCAGCAATTTTTTTTTGGTCAAACCATTAGGGAGGGTGTTAGGGGGGGTTGAAAGTCAAATTTTCGAGATTTTCAAAAGCGTATATTTTGGAAAATACTGAACAGATTGTTAAAATGGAATATGGTTCCTAAGAGAATTGAATTACCTTTCATTTGAGGTGCCACTGCTGTAGGTGCAAAACCGCATATGTGCAAAATTAAAAATTTTGTTTTAAAAACAACTTGCCTACACAATGCCAATTCCTTCTGCGTAGTACCCCCTTCTGGCTAGGCGGCCTTCGGCCGCGCTTCAAAAAATAACCCTGGGCTACGCCATTCCCACTCCGGGTGTGTGCCATAGGTGATGTCCTTCCGCGTGCCACGTTTCCCACACTTTTTTGGCTCAGCCTAATGTGCCATTACAACAACCACATGAAAATGACAGAAAATTGTGAACTTTAACTGCAAAGATCTTTTGAACGGTTAAAAAAAACAAAAATCTCATTTCAGATTCTAAAGCTAGATGTGAATACGCGTCTTTTGATACCCCACTCGACTTTTTTGGTCTAGTTTTGGGTGAGTCCCATAAACTGCACCAGTACTTATTTTTCAATAAATATATACAAATATATACATATATTCAATAGATAGTTTTCGAGAAAAATTGGTTTTAAAATTTCGATGTTTCAACCGCACTCCTGTATCTCCTATCCACTTCCATAGGTTCGGAGGCGCGATCCTGCCTCACATTTTGATTGACAATTTCAAACACCTGCCCGCGCTGAGGTGTGGTAGCATTTACATTCTGCTGTTGTATGGGTGGGCGGAATATTCTTTGGTAATGAAGGGAATGAGGTTTGGAAGTGTTAGCTGGGTTTTGCCTCGAGTGGTTGCAGAGAGTGTTGGCGAAATTATACCTCACTCGACTCCAACTCCTATGCCAAGAATAGGGCCGAGGACATATCCTCCGGTTTGCAGGAGAATAAAATATTACACATAGGGCGTCTTAGCCCTGACATAAATATCCTCAGGGTATCATGACTGTATTTGGCGTTCAGTGAGTCTATGTTAATCAATTTGGTGATAAGATTTCTTGCACGAAATGTGTTGTTTTTGATGCTTTGGACATGTTCTTTAACTGACGAGTTCGCACTGACCACTCTACCAAGCCATTTGACTTTGCTGACTTGCTGTATGGCGTCCCCATTTATTCGCACATCGAAACTTTTCTTAGCCGTGCTCATATACATCATGGTCGTTTTTTCAGCATTCAAGTTTAGATTAATTCCATTGCAGCTTTGTTTCATCTCTGTAATCTTTCTTTTAAGAGCTGACAGTACCACCTCTTCGGATTTCGCATGACAGATTATGGCTATATCATCCGCGTATTGAAAAATTTCTGTATTTCCACCTCCAATATTATGTAGTTAGGCTGTGTAAATGTTGAACAATATAGGTGATAGGCAGCTACCTTGCGGAAGACCATTCTCTATTTGTATCGTACTTTTTCCCAGATGTAGAGTTCTGCTAGAAAAAAGATAGTATATCCAATTGGCAATGCTACCATGGACCTTGTGTTGTACTAAAACCCTGTGTAGTATCATCAAGTCCACACAGTTATATGCATTGGAAATGTCAAGTATACATACAAAAACCTTTTCTCTGTTTTTCTTTAAACCTGCGATATAGTGCAAGGCTTCATTTAAACACATTGTGGCAGATCTGTTTTTCCTATATGCATAACTCTTTGACGGTATGATCTTGTTTCTCTCTACAAAATTTGCTAATTCATCCTTTATTAGCATACTTAGACTCTTAACAATGACTGACAACAGTGATATCGGCCTGTAGTTTTGAAAGTCCTCCAAATTTGTTCCTGCTTTAGGAATAGGTATTATTTTAATATGCCTCCACTCCGGTTTGACATAGTTTTTTCTAAAGTGATCAACAAGAGACCGAAAGAACTCTTCCTTTGTAGCCACAGGTAAATTTTTCAGCATTTCAAAAGTAATTCTGTCAAATCCCCCTGCCGTAGACTTTTTCTTGTTCAATAACACCAAAAATCTTTCGAACCAAAAATCAATCTCCTCAATCGACGCACTCACATTCCCAATAATAGAGGCAGCGCTGCTAGTCATTGAATTTGTAACCTGTTGATTGAGCATTTCTAGATAACTCGCATTGTCCTCCGCTGCCCAGCGGTTTTTGTCACCCTTATATGAGTTGTTTACATTATTGACAAAACGCCAAGCCTCTTTAGCATCAGGGTTACTGTTAATCTCCTCTATCTTTTTTTCGAAGTTTACTTTTTTAGCTTTTTTCACCTGCTTTTTCCACTCTTCTGCTTCTTCTAGTGCCTCCCCTATATCCTGCACTTCTCCTGTGTGACGGGCTTTCTTCCTTTTAGCAACCAGGATTCTATACTGTCTTTCCAGGCCTTCGGCGTATAGCCTTTGCTGCTCAAATCAAAAGTAGCACTAAATCTCGCATTGGTGATCTTACTTCCAAAATCCTCGAAATTTATGAAATTTATTAAATTTATTGTGTTTAGGTTTTCTTTGAGTTTACCTTTAGAAATGAATAAATTTTGTGGTCTACTGTTTGGTATTTCTATTATTATCGGTCTATGGTTGCTCCCCCCTTAGATAGCCATGATGACATTTGAAGGTAGGTGCCATTGTCATATTTGTGAATGCTAAGTCCAACACAGATTCACTGTTATACGTTGCACAGAAATAGGTAGCCGAACCATCGTTTATGCATCTGAGGTTTGCACTTTCCGTCATTCTACATAAATCTTTTCCTTTCATGGTGTCACGCACATCACCCCACTTTTGTAAACGCGCATTGAAGTCCCCAAGAAATACCACATTTTTAAATCTTTGCAAATTGTTTATAAGTCGGCCTACTTCAGCCTCAAAAACTTGATTATTCACATTTGGGGGAAAATATGCAGTAAACACTACTATATTATTTTCTAAATTTGTTGTTCTTGCTATAAGAATGTCTTGACTTGTTCGATATTTAACTGTGGTAAACCTTATTTCTTTTCTGAAGCCAATGGCTACCCCTCCGTAACCATCCGCCCTAGTCTTCTTGATCATGTTGAAACCAATTAAATTGTGGTTGCAGTTTTGAATGTCATGTGAAAAGATCTCTTGGAGGCATACTACGTCAATTTGATATTTACAGTTAAAAAAATCAATGTGGCTTTTATTAGCCTTTAAACTCTGAACATTATGTTGAAGTATTTTTATTGAAGTCATCATTACGGTAATTTTTTGGTACATCGTTAGCCTTTCGCTAACCTGATCATGGCACAAGTTACCAATAAGTTGCACAATGGGCTCATTATTATCTATTTGGAATTTTTCCACGAGTAGTGATAGTGATTTCTCAATTTCCGACACTTTGGACCAGTTCGGTCTCTGGTAGCACGGTACCTCTACTTTTTGAACTTTTTGGTTGTAATTTCTCTCTGATCTAACCTTTGGTTCGCTTTTTAACACCTTGTTGTACCTTCTGCGCACTAACCTTCTGTTGACTATTTAATCATTGTTGATACACTCGGTTTTATTATTCGCCACACTTGGGAAGTTTTCTTCATAATCCTCTAGGATGCTGAATCTATTATTATTATTAATTGCGCTGTGATATGTGTGCAATGCCTCAACTTTTGACATCTTTTTAACTGTCATAATCTCCAGCATTTGTTTCTCTTTTTCCCATTTCGGACAAACATTTCAATTTAGAGCACAATGTTCACCACTGCCACATAGAATGCATCTATTCGGTTCTCTGCATTCGTTTCCACATCCATTTTCTTTACCACATAATATACACCTCTTTTGTCCCTTGCACCCCTTGCTGGTATGACCCAGCCTACCACAGTCATAACATTGCCTTATCCTCGGTATATAGTGTGCAACTTTAAATTTAACAAAAAAAATGTCTATTTTTTCGGGGAGTTCATTCCCTTCAAAAGCAATTTTCACCGTATATGTTGGTATAAACTTCTCTTTGTCATCAGGATCCCTTCTGGTGATCCGTGTTACCGATACTACTTTACTATCTGTTACAATATTGTTTTTTAACTCCTCCTCCGTGAACCCTAGTGGAATGCCTCTAACAACTCCCAACGTTTCTACAAACTTTCTAGGAATGAATGGTCTCATCTTTACATTTCTTAACCTCTAATTTAACACACAGGCATTTGCATTCTCATATGTATCAAAGAAAATCTTAAATAAGGACCTGCCAATGGATTTGATGTTTTTAATTCCCGGGACATCAAAATGTCTTATCTTCTCAAGTAAGAATAGGCCATTACTCATCTTTTCATTGTTAAATAAGCTACAGTTGGAAGTGTCCACCAAAACACAGAAATCGCCGCGGTGGTTTTCGTTATACTTTTCACTGCGTATATCACTTGCCTCTTGGGCACCCATGTCTTTTACCTCACTACTCAAGCTTATGTTGCTCGGCATACTTCGCACTGCACCAATATTAGACAAAACCTTTTCCACTTTTCCTGTCAACTCAACTACCTTATCAGTATCCATATATTCATTTGTACCTTTTATACTAGTACTTACTGTGTCTTGCACGTCTGTCATTTTTTCATTTGCTTTTACACTCTGCTTTGCTTCGTTTTGTTCAGCTAACCACTTGTTCAACATACCTTTTGGTAGCACGACGCCTTGTAACGGAATCGAAGTTCCGTTATTTTCTTCGAATTTCAATTTTTTTAACTTTTTTTCATTTTCCCGTTTAACTCGTCGTCTTTCTTTTAGTTCAGTCGGTTTCGCAAATTTTTCTTTTTTGTCCGATGCTTTTCTGTAACTAGTGTGTCTATTTAAGTTTCTGTATGATAAAAAGTCAGTATCCAAATCCTTTTCCTCATCAATGTCCATGTCCGTATCATTGTCAGCCATCGCCAACGCCTCAGCCGACGCCGGCACGCCGCCCATTTTTTACCCGCAAGAACAATAAACGCCTTCAAACACACTTACCGAAAATTGAGAAAATTATAACTCAGCTATACTTTTAAAGTTTTACTTTCTGCTTTTCTGAATTTAAGGCACTTTTGTTCACAGTACGATACAACTTTCACACAATTGAATCAAATACAATCACTAAGCACTTGACCCACCACCTTACTCGTCGCCGATGCGAATGTTGGAGTAGCTTTTACAGTTGGTTTTTTTTTCGTGTTCTTTTTGCCACAATTGCTGGTGTTCTTGCTTTTTATTTGTCTTTAAAATGTTCGCATAATCTTTCGATTTTTTTTATTATTATATTGCAGGCTGGTTTTTTTTTTCTTTTTCTAAGACTAAAGGTTAATAATATGCTAAAAGCTATAATCTACCCTTCCTGAGCCGGCATACGTGACCAAAGATGCTTGGTCAGCAAAATAAGGTTTGGGCGTGTGGTGCTCATAAGAAGTATTTTGTCAGGTGGGCGGTGGGCGAATGAGCGGTTTCTTTTAGTTGTGTTACCATTTCTTTAGCATTGGCATATGCCTTTATAATTGCCATGTGTTTGCCATTTAAGCATTTCACTATGATGGACCTCGCTGTCACATCATTGACAGTGATTCCTGTTGTTTCGCTTGGCGATTTTGCTTCCAGAATTAATTGAATCCTAAATCTTCAATTGTTGTAGTTGATCTTTTCCGTCAGAATGGGCAGCACATATTTTTCCTCCATTTCCTTTAGTTAATGACTTACTTGTACTTTGCCTTATTTTGTTTTAATTGAATGCCTTTGGCGTAGTAAAAGCGTTTGTTGGAATTATTTTGTAGATTTACCAGCAAAGCAAGATTCCTTCTGATTTTAGAACACGTGCGGATATTTTTGCTTCTACTCCTATGACGACTTTATTGAGACGAAGGAAACTTATAGACTGACAAGTATATACATTGGGTAATTGTAGTTAATAAAAAAGAGCAATTGCTTTTTCTCAATTTTTTGGAAAAAATGTCAAAATTTTAGTACATGGTTTGAAACAAAATGTATTTAATAAAGTGTGATTGACAGTGAATTATTTTTCTCTTGTAAGGGGCTATAATGTCAAATGAATGTAAACAAATGAATTAACCTTATGTGGTGCAATGCCTCATTTCGCCACTTATATAAGTTAAGAAATTTTGAATTGAAGTTTCTAAAAAAAATATTTTATTGAACTTGTTTGATGGATTACAGAGCTAAGACTAAAGTTAACAAATTAATTTACTTAAAAGGTAAGCTAAGTTGCACTGGCCGGTTTATTAGTTGTTGTTGCAAATTCCCTGATTTTGTTTATTTAGGTAGCGCGTGTTGGGCTTCCGCTTCACACCGAAAAAAAGCTTTTACGCTGACGATGCGTCTGGCTTTTGCTGTGAGAAATATTGTGCAATTTAAAGCTGCACTTCCGCTGTGCTGTACTTACTACTGCTGGTTAGCAGTTATTGTTTTATTAAGCAATTGTTAACATGTGTCATGTTAACACTTCCCCTCTTAAAAGCGATCGTCCCGAGAGCCTATCAAAAATAGGGTAGGTTGTTAAAATTTATGTAAGTATTTTGATCATTGGAAAGATCTTTGATTGTCTTAAGATCAATGTGTGCTGGGGGCATCTGGTTAGGTTCCAGGTTTGAAGATATGATTATTTTGTTTTGGTGTTTCCTCCAAAATTTTCGAACAATTATTATGCCGATAATGACAGTTGCAACGGCTCCAAGTGAAAGAGGGCTATTGGATATCGTTGCTGTCTTGAGAAGATTTATTTTCCGTATGTTTTCAATATGAAATTCCTTTAAGGCTTCGAGAGAAAGTAATTCAACTCGATCTTTTTCGATTGATGCTGGTTGCAGGACTGCTGGGATTGCTGGCAGTGGAACCAAATCGTAATTAATGTAAAATTTATGATTTATTTTTAACGTTGAGTTATGAAAATTTATAAGGTGTGTGCCTGGCACCTTTTTTTCTATTCCGTCTGCATCTATTACTCCTTGGAAGCCATTAAGTAGTAATATATCATGTTTTATTTCTTCAATTTATGGGATGTGCTGGCCGTTAGTTAAAGTGCAAGATGAATTAAAACTATTAATTACTCTAGGTATACAACTACTATTACTTATATTTTCTAAATTAGATTGTTTACAAATTCTAATTTTCTTAAAGCTATCACACGGTTTTTTTATTCCGTAGGTATCCTTTGTACCTTTTAATATTTTTCCAAATTTGACATTGATTATAGTTTGGTTTTCCTTAATAACTGGTCTAATTATAATTTTTTTTAAACTTCCTTAATAGTTAGTGGTATTTTTACCAAGTAAAAAATTGTCATATTAATAAGGTTTTTATTCAAAGTTTTAGAAAAGGTTTTATTTAATACGAGTATATAAAAATATGTGTTGACAAAAACGTGGTTCTTCTACAATGGTTTTCTTTTTAGTGATAGTAACGAAGGCGTAGCCTATAATGCTGTGTAACGATGGCATATCCTAAAGCGTAGCACATACATATGCTAATTAACATATTAACTAAATCTATAACTTAACACATATTTTGACTTATTACATTTACATTTGCTACTTCCAATGCTTCTTCGGCATTTTTAAATGGTATTTCATCGTTTTCTAATTTTCCCAGCGCAATTTCTATTTCATTTTTATTTAACAATAATGTATTTAAAATGTCTTTTTTTGCCCACTGTATGGCATATTTAATGTTTATTAATTCCTCTTTTATTAATCTTATCCTATTTAGCAAATTTATAATCGTTTCGTTTTCTATATATACATCTTTCCTTATGTTATTAGAGATATTGTTTACTATCGTACTGATATTATTAATTTTTTCATTAAAAATTTCGTTAATTAGTACTTGCTTATTGTTGTTACTATTAATTTTATTAAGATTATTGGTTATTATTTCTACGTCTTCATGATCGGGGCTTCCGGCTATGAATTTCCAAGCCGTCCCTAAGCTATTTATGGATCTTTTCTGTCTTTCTACGACAGGTTTTAATGTATCTAAAATTTTAAGGGTTTGGGTTAGTTCGTGTTTGAGGATGGGGTATAGGATTGTGTCCTTGAATACGTCCGAAGAGGTGAATCTGTACATGTCCGTCAGAAATTGTTCGTATTTGTTGAGGTCGATTATATGTATTAGCCTGAAGGCTCCGTTCTGAATTTTTGCTTGTCCGTCATTTATCGTAACTATTTGTGCCGTGGAGTAGTCATAAATGTCTATTGAGCGTATATTGGGTAAATAAGGAGAAGTTCTAGTAGCAGGAACATTCTCCTGGGCAGGCGGCTAACGACTTGCCTTTCCCGTTTGCTGTTGGCGACTAGGGGGCCTCTTTTCCTGCTCTTTCGTTGAGTCCTAGCCCAAGCCTTCGCCGTATATAGGGTGGTAAGTAATATCCCTGTCTTCAATGGTAGCCGATGAGTATTACGAAATCACCAACGTTGAATATCACGATAGCACCAACTGTTGAATATCACGAAATCTCCAAGCGTTGAATATCACAATAGCACCAACTGTTGACCAAGTTAAAACTTGTGGATACACCCGCGAATAGTACCGATATGATTACTTTTCACTAAACGCGACTAGCGAAGGCCCCACGTTGGGCGCCAGTTGAGAAATTTTAAATTGAAATTTCTAAAAAAAAATATGTTATTGAACTTGTTTGATGGATTACAGAGCTAAGACTAAAGTTAACAAATTAATTTACTTAAAAGGTAAGCTAAGTTGCACTGGCCGGTTTATTAGTTGTTGTTGCAAATTCCCTGAATTTGTTTATTTAGGTAGCGCGTGTTGGGCTTCCGCTTCACACCGAAAATAAGCTTTTACGCTGACGATGCGTCTGGCTTTTGCTGTGAGAAATATTGTGCAATTTAAAGCTGCACTTCCGCTGTGCTTTACTTACTACTGCTGGTTAGCAGTTATTGTTTTATTAAGCAATTGTTAACATGTGTCATGTTAACATATATAAGTTTTGTCTTTTCAAAGATTGAGAGAAGAAAATATAAGAACTATACATGCAGACAGTCAGAACAAGTGCGAGAACCCAGAATTCCACAAGTTTAAACTGTATCTTTTGGGAGAGGGTAAAAATTTCTGTTCGAAAACTGATTTCTAAAGGACTCTCTGTTTGACTTCCACAGTCCACAACAGACCTGGCTTTTTTAATTGAAACTCCCTCACTTGGAAGACTTGATGGCATTTGCATTGGGACGGCACCTGGGTACAACCTGGCACGTATGGAAGCACCGATATCGGACGGACAGCAGGTGAAATCAGTTTTTCTAAAATGGTTTTCGCAAACGTAAGACGAATTGGGTAAGCTAACGCCACAGCTTTCCTCCCATCGCTTTCGCCTCAGTTCGCAGCTTGGTGTTTAAAAAAAACGCACCTTATGCCTATCTGCGCTCTTGCTCTTGCATACATGCAACGCTCGTATGTCCTGGACCTTTTCATATTAATATCTAAATTTGAATAAAACACCGTTATTTTGAGATACATATATAACAATTTCATAAACTCTTACCCTTCTTCGCGTGTATCTGGCCCAGTGTTGGGCAAAATTTAGTTAACTACACTCAGAAAAGAAACACTTTAAAGTCACTTTGAATCCAGTACAAGGAACTTTAAAATTAAAAATTTTTATGTATGAAAACCTATAGGAGTATTATACTTTAAAAATACATTCATACATACATCTCGGCTTTCTTCGCTAAAAAAATTTGTCATTAATATTTCAGCCATTCTTCTCGGAGAAATCGATTCATTGTCGCTACCGGAATCTGAATTGAAATCAAAGAAGTCGTAATGTTATGTGTGTAGTTCAGCTTGTGTTTCACTGGCATTTTGATTAATTTCTAAGCAAATGGCAGTTTTGAACAAATGATTACACTTTTTATGTTCGGTGGGTTGAATACACCTGTGCACCGAGCTTAGTCATACATTCATGATTAAAACTAATGATTGATGATTTGCGATTAACGAATTTAGTCATGACTAATGATTGATCTCGTTAGTTATGATTAAATTAGTCATGACTAAATTAATCATGATTAGATCAATCATGATTGATCAATTGATTGAATATATTAGTTGATTTGCCCAACACTGAGCTGGCCATATTTTATTCAATATAATCTTGATTTTTTCCGCGCAACCAAATATTTCCTCTAAAAAATTATTTATTATTTATTATTTGAATAAAAAATTGTCACAAAACGGTTAAGAATTTTTTTCCATTTGACATTATACCCCAGTTCTATATGAGCGCAAAGTCAAATTCAATCACACTTTGTTTAATACATTTTGGTTTGAAACTTGAACTAAAAGCAATTGCTCCTTTTTTATTAATATTACCCATTGTTATCGATTTTGAGTATAAGGCTGCGTTCACAATTTTCGATTTAAATTTTTTTTGTAGCATAGGTTGCACCACGTGCGTCTATCATTTTCAAACGCCACAGACGTCTTCTTTTCTACCGGACTTGCAACACACTTTCCACACCGCTTACCAAAAATTAACCGCTCAGATTGAAGTAATCAAGATCTATCCAGTAATATTTCGTGAGATTTTTTTTATAAAAATAAATTAAGGAATTTTGTGAAACGTACAACAAACAAATATTGGCTTTTGATTTCAACGATTTCTCATCTCCTTTCATTACAATCTCGAAACCGATTTATCAACTTAGATATAGACATATTTAAAACATACATCTGTTGTTATAAAACCTGGCGCCCTGGTTTTTTTTTAATATACATCTGACACCACACATTAAAACATTCGAATACTTTATTATGTTTATTTATAGTTATATACATATATATATGTAAAATACATTAGTCTAAGATAAAAACACTTATCAATTAAGTTTCCATATGGGGTAATCTAGAATAAAGCTTTTGTATAGCATAAAAAGTAAATCGTAAAAAGCGTTTTCTTCTGTGTAATATAGTAATGGCCCAGAAAAATCTGAAAGTAAGTATGGAGTAGATTAAATTGGACGGTTAGTGGGAATTAAACCATCCAAAAATATTCAAAATTTATGTTCTTTGCAATTTATTTTAAATTTTCGTATTTTAAGCTTATGATCATCTTCGTTATTGTAACAATCACCCCTATTGCGAGTGTCGATTTGCAGTAGAATAGACATTTTTCGATTGAGTCGATCGTATTTTATTTTGGTATTGTGTAACTTGATCGAAAGAAAACTGCACGTTATAAATATATTTTAAATTTTTTGCCAATAATTTAATTTACATTCATTTTATTAGCACTTTTCAAACCAATCGACACGCCAACGACCGCAAAAATGCGATAGAAAGATGATCGATTGAGCTTTCACAATCGCTCACTGATCGATCGGGTCGACACTTGCAATTGCTCGATGATCGCTAACCGCTTAGTAGTCGATTATCTATTCGTGTTCGACACTCTCAATAGGGGTGAATATTTCTAGTCGGTACTTGTCCTAAGAAACTGGTTATTGTTGTTGCCGTAACGACCAAAAATACTCGAAGGTTTTGTTCTCGAAGCATTCGCGACTCGGTTGTAAGGATCTGCTCCCCATTTCGCTTCGGTGCTGAATACTCCATGGAGTAATACTTTTGGGAGCATTTTAAGAGTACGCTCACGTAAGTGCTCAATGAAGTATTCAAAAGCAAAGGCTTGGAGTACTCCATCTGATCAAATCAGCGGGCATCGCCATGAAAGTTAGATCATCTTTTTCATATGAATGAGGATAAGTGTTGAAGTACTCCGATACTCCTTAAGGAGTAATCTTCGGATGATTTGCAAGTGAGAGCTGCTCTCACTGAGAGTACGAAGAGTTGCTTTGTTGGAAGCATTGAGCAAGCAATATACAACATAAATGGTAAAGTAAGAGCAAGAAAGAAAAGTAAGATAATGAGCTAAAACAATCAAGTTAAAGAAAGAAAAGGGAAGCTAAGTAAATATGACAAATAAGCAACATAAAAGAAGGTGCGGAAAAAACAGCAAGGAGAGCAAACTGTGAGATAAAATAACGTCAAACAAAATACTTGAAATAAAATATAATATAATAAACTGAAATGAAGTAAAACAATATCCAGCGTTAGTTTTCAGAACGAGATACAAATACCATGACTTGGCAATGATATAGGCCCTAGAATCTCATTTTAAATTTTCTATATCAAAAAAGGGGGCGTGGTTATCATCCGATTTCGCCCATTTTAAACACCAACCTGCCTTGGCCAGAAAGTAACCTGTGTACCAAATTTCATGCGAATATCTCAAGTTTTACTCAACTTATGTTAATTTATGTGATTTTCGATATCGAAAAAGTGGGCGTGGTTATCATCCGATTTCGAAAATTTTCACAGCAGCTCACCTTGGCCAGAAAGTAGCCTGCATAACAAATTCCATGCAAATATCTCAGTTTTCACGCAAGTTATGTCAATTTATGTGATTTTCGAAGTTTTCGATATCGAAGAAGGGGGCGTGGTTATCATCCGATTTCGTCCATTTTCAATAGCAACCTACCTTGGCCAGAAAGTAGCCTGCATAACAAATTTCATGCAAAGATCTACATTTTTACTCAAGTTATGTTAATTTATGTAATTTTCAAAATTTTTGATATCGAAAAAGCGGGCGTGGTTATCATCCGATTTCGTGCATGTTCAATAGCAACCTACCTTGGTCAGAAAGTAGCCTGCATAACAAATTCCATGCAAATATCTCAGTTTTTACGCAAGTTATGTCAATTTATGTGATTTTCGAAATTTTCGATATCGAAAAAGGGGGCGTGGTTATCATCCGATTTCGCCCATTTTCAATAGCAACCTACCTTGGCCAGAAAGTAACCTGTATGCAAATATCTCAATTTTTACTCAAGTTATCGTGTACACGGACGGACAGACGGACGGACATGCCTTAATCAATTCCTCTTTTCAACCTAAGAACTTTCATATATGGAACTCTATATCTAACTCGATTATTTGAAGGAAAGGGCAAAAAAACGAGGGGAGCAGAATCAAAGAAATCTGTAGAAATTGAAGTGAAGAAAGAATCAGCAAAAAAAAAAAGAAACAATAACAAAGAATTTAATAAAATAGATTAAAAGTGACTGTTGTAGAAAGAAGAAAAATTCAAAGAAAAGGAGAACAGATTAAAGGAAAAGAACTGAAATAAGGTGAGTTTAAGGGACATTAATCGTTAATACAGCAACAGTGAAAGGAACAACAAATAATAAAAATAAAACAAGTTGTGTGATTGAATTTCAGCCACTGGGCGACCTCATGTAAATTAATAATGTTATTATAAGTAAAGTGCTAAGAGTATTTTTATTAATGATTTTTGAATTTATTTTATTTCAAATGGAAGATCTTACATAATTGAATTCATTTTTAATTTTTATTATTTTGTGTTTACAACAACATTGCCATGCAGCGTTACAACAAACGTTCATACATACATAATTAAATTGAATTTAATATTTTTATCAATTTTAATTGTTCTTTTTTGTTTTTTTTTATACCTTTCATGAACATGAAATGGTATTATAACTTTGGTCCGATGTTTGTAAGTATGAGAAAAAGAAGAGATAGACCCACTATTAAGTATACCGAAATGATCAGGGCGATTAGCCGAGTTGATTTAGCCTTGTCCGTCTGTTTGAACGCAAACTAGTTCCTCAGTTTTAGAGATATCTCGATGAAATTTTGCAAGCAGGCGCCATTTTGCATAGGATTAATCATTTGTCGGAACCAGCCAGATCGGACCAATACAACGCATAGCTCCTATACAATCGATTATTCCGATAAATGGGTTTTGGCCTATAACCCAAAGCGGCCCAACATGACATATAGCTCCCCTATAACCGATAGTTTCGATAAATTTGTTTTGGGCTATAAATTTTGCAGTTAAAAAGCTAGGAACGTAAAACTTTGCAGGTTTGCTACATATTATATATGTAACGTATGTAGGGAAAATCAGCCAGATCGGACGAACATTACATATAGCTCCCATACAATCGATTGTTCCGATAAGTTTGATTTGGGTTATGTATATTTAAATTAACAGTTTTGAAGAGTTTGTACCAATTTTAAGTAAGCATCGGACACGTAAAAAAGTTATGCGTATTCATGAAAGGTATAAAGCCTTCGGCACAGCCGAAGACAGCCCTCTCCTTACTTGTTTTTTAAGAATTTCACATTCATTATGTAGTCGTACTCATACTTATTTAGATAATATACATATGTATGTATGTATAACTGTTGAATATATGTATAATGTTTATATTATTTAATATGTTCCGTTATGCTAATTGAAATAAAATATGACATTTATTAACATCGCAGTTGTGTACAAAAACTTTTAATATTTATGTAATTTGATTGCTGACTTTGTTTGGAGGAACTTTTTTCATACAAATTGCTGAGTTTATTGAGGTGTTTCGGAATCGAGTAGTTATGACTACGGTATTTTTTATGTATGAATGTATGTACAGTAAGAGACACAAATTTCGATAAAATTATACGTTAAATCCACAGAATCGGCAAACCTTAGAGACTACACCTTTTCCAAGAGTACTTCAGAAACAGTAAAATGTACTTCAGAATAGTCAATTGTACTTCAGAAATGGTAAAATGAATTTCAGAATAGTCAATTGTACTTCAGAAATTGTTAAATGTATTTCAGAATAGTCAATTGTACTTCAGAAATTGTAAAATGAATTTCAGAATAGTCAATTGTACTTCAGAAATTGTGAATTGTATTTCAGAAGCTGTAAAATGTTCTTTAAAATAGACAATTGTACTCCAGGGACCGTTCTTAGCTGGATATGAACCCGGTTCGCCCCGGTACTTCCCGACTGGCTTAATGAGCAGTGAAACATTCTAGGATCTTAAGGAAGGTAAGATAGGTATTGGGGGGTGAGAGGCCTCATATTGGTTGATCAACAATTTTCGATCTCTGAAGTACATTTTACCAATTCTGAAGTACAATTTACGGCTTCTGAAGTACAATTGACAATTCTGAAGTCCATTTTACCATTTCTGAAGTACAATTGACTATTCTGAAATTCATTTTACAGTTTCTGAAATACAATTGACTATTCTGAAATTCATTTTACCATTTCTGAAGTACAATTGCTTATTCTGAAGTACATTTTACGGTTTCTGAAAATCATTTTACGCATTCTGAAGTACACTTGGAAAAGGTGTAGACATTTTTGGGGATCCAGTACAGAGATTGATTTGCAACGGGGTTTAGGAAACAATTAGTTGATGAAAGTTTCTCAATATTCTGTATGTCATTACACTCTTGCAGATAAAATTAAAGTTGAGCTTTCTTTATTAATGTTGGGCGCGTAGAAAGTTGTGAAGCTGATACACCAGTCTAACTCTCGAGGCCTAGCCAGACTTTATTTAGATTGACTCCGCGGACAGAATAATTTTACTTCAATGTTGGTTGTTCACTTAGCTGTTACTGGGAAATATCGAGGTATCTGCTCTGGTAGCTACTTAAAATTTAAAATGAAGATTTCTGAATAATTCAAAATGTTATTTTGCTCTACATATATAAAATGAAGGTTCTTAATTTAAATTGAGAAGTTTGAATTTGAAGTGGAAATTACTAATGAGCTTGTTCTGAACTCAAACGGAAAAAGGTGAAGTTATTTCTGATGGTATTCGATTAAAGTTTATTATATATATTTATATATTATAAATACTGCAAGGCTCACCAGATCGATTCTTTTCATACATACCACAAATTGGAGGAGAAGCCACAAGTTGTTTTGAAACAATTTCTGCGAGAGGACATTATTCAAATGAATGTTGAAAAATTTTGAACTATATCGGACGCTGAGTGAAAGATGTTCTTATCTTGGCTGATGGTTGAAAGCCAACTTTAAGAACAAAAAATTTTTTAAATTTTGCTTTCAGAATTTTGCAAGTCGTGACAAAACTATTTAAAAATCTTTAAACGCTTATCCTTCCAAAGTGTAATACTGTCTGGCAAACCATCAATTATTGTTTTTTAATTGTTTGTAGATCTCTACGAAACTTATACAAAATTTTACTCAACTCTTTAGTTACCAATTTGATTGAACTATGTTTACGTGCCTATTAAAACTAAATGCTTTTTGTGTATTTTATGAGTAGGAGATTTTGGTTTTTTATTTTGTGTATGGCATTCGTAATGTTTAAATTAATATTTTCTTTTCTTACAAAATTTGTTTCAAATATTTATGCATATCTAATATAAGAACTAGGGTGAATTATTATAACACTAATATTTACATACTTATGTACAAATAATTTTTAAAAATTTTAAACATTGAGTAGCATAACCTAATATAAATATGTTATACATATGTACATATTCACCAATTTCAATTTAAACCAATCGGTAAATATTTATAAAAAACATGAACCAGAAATATAAATCTATTCAACTCAAATCGACAAATAATGCGAATCGGATATTTTGGTTAATAAGCAAAGCCTATGAAAAAATTAACACATTTTTTTTTTTTTAATTTATCAATCTGAAGCAAAATTAATCCATTTTCAACATTTGTCGATTTGAGCTGCAATGACTGATGTACAATGCGCCATTTCGGAAATATTTATGTCTTACAGCCATCCATTTCGAAAAAATGCTTCCTTTCTTTGCACGCTTTTTGTATTTTTCAGCATATCTTCGATATTTTTTACCCACATCAATGAATGTTTCAAGCGTGAGGAGATATTGCAATTATTTACTCAATTATAAAGAAACAAATATCAGCCAAGAGTGCGTGCTGGAATCTTTTGGCTTTTACCCTCAACCGCCATAATGGAGGATGCACAAACTTAATTTTTTTATTTGGTCCGATGTACATATTTGCGAGTACAAGTGTGGTTAGCTCGTGACTGAATTTCATATTGCATTTTTATATAATTTTTAAAATATATATTAATGGAAATTTTTGAAATATAAACTGCATATCCCTGCTTATTATATATTAATTCCGTTAACATATACTATTTATTATTTTTTAGCATTAGCATATTCACCCGTATTATGGTTGTCAATATTAACAAAGACAATGTTGATGTGCGCAATTTGGCACATCGTATTTCATTGCCTCGGCCCTATTAATATGGTTTTTGACATCCATAATAGCGATTATGATTTTTTTCACATTTGAGTACATACATTAGACCCAAAACAAAACAATTCGTAATTTCTTTCATCAGAATTATAAAATTAGGTATACTTTAAGAGCTCGCCAAAATATATGTATTGCACAAGTGTGAGATTGACAGAATTTAAAAATACCATACAATATTCAATACGTACATATGGTTTTTTGCGTGTACAATTTCTTAAGATATTTTTGAACAAACCTTTTATAATATCGAAGAATATTAAGATCAATAAGCTCTTCATTATTTGAATATGTTTTGGAAAATTTGCATGCATTGTTCATTCGCTGAGTGGAAGTTCAACAATAGTTACCTACCGGTTCAAAAACACCCTAACTCAGACTGATTTCTGTAATCAAAAATTCTTAAACAGTTCGTTTCTGAACCGTTTGTGTAATTTTCCACTTAACCACTTTTATTGCAGAGACCTAAATAAAGCATTAGAACTATCGTAATGGAGTCGAATTGTAAATTTTAATAGTAATCGCAATTGTGGTTTTTTTTTTTTTTATAAAACTATACTTGTAATCGTTCAGATCAGTCTGCACTGCTTTGTTGGTCTTACAAGTGAATAGATTTCATAATTCCGATGAAAAAAACCCAATTTTCCTGTGGGTGATCTAATACATGTACGTTCATGTATGATTTTTTTATATTCGAGTTTTACTGTTACATGACATTCATATTTCTTAATTAATTTTGTTTTTTTTTTTTATAATAATTGCACAATGCAAATTTAACTCCCGTATTCATAAACAAAAACATGCTTGTAAAAATTACAAATTTGCATTTACAAGAGCTTTATGAAAAAATTATATTTTTTGAATTTAGGCGTAAATAAATAAAATTCACAAAAAAATATATACATGCATACATAATATTGAGTTCGCATGCACCGAAAAATATAACAAATATTGATACAATAGATATTTAATAAGTTTAAATCTAATACATATAGCCAACTAAGAATACAAAATTTGTTGGGCTGAGAACACAGTGCTTGATTAATAGTGTAGAAGATGCAAGCATTGCTAGCATTCTGAGCGCAACAGACTGTCAGTTTCTATTAACAGTACATATAAATTTGAGCGCCGATTGAAGTGAAACCTACTTAGAATAAATGCTGCGATAGTATCATTTTCATTATCACTCTAAACTTTATTTTAGTAAAACAACTTCTTCATAATTTATTGGAAATGTGTTTGAGATTCAATAAATGCTAATGCTGCCGAATCTCTACGATATATAAATCCGAATAGTAATGAAGATGATGTGGATTTTTACTGAATTTTGTGCCCAAGTAAAGTTAGTTAATTTAAGTTAGCATTAGAAGGTTCTGTTATTCTTTTTAATTAAGAAGAAAATAAAAAATAAAGTGTGGTGCATACGAATTCTGCTTGGAAATATTTTGAAATAAATTGATATCGCTTCCAAACTCAAAATGATATAAACATGCTTAAATCAATGGAAAACCAATATCTTACAAAAGAAGAAGAAAAACACTTAATAAATAAAACTTATATCTAAAAGTATTAAATACATATTTACAATAATCAAATAAATATTTACAAAAGGAAGATAATGGCTTTGTATTTTTAAATAATTCTTTAAATAATAATTGATATAATTCAAATAAGAAATTATTTCAACTAGGATTTTCGATTTCTATTCGAGATGAAGTTTCTCACAAGAAATGTTGTTGTTGTTGTTGTTAGCAGTGCTTCGCCCTGCCCAAAGGGAAATGTGTTATCCCGAGATTCTGGAGCTTTCCTACACCCAAAATAACTTTGAAATAAAGCTCATTACTAAGAACACAAAAGCAACACAACAACTTGAATTCTCGAAATTGATTTAGAGAAATGCGATCTTTACTCAGTTTTTCCATTTCTCGAGCCTTGAGTTATTTGAACATTCTCGAACAGAAATCGTAAGCAAAGTATGCATATATGACATAATCTATATAAATATTTCTTTTTATATTACTACGCAGTTTGGCTTTTGGGTATATAACTTAAAATTACATTCTTTTTCTGCAACAACTTTTAGTTTTACAATAACTGATATACAAATTATGTTTTCGCTTAGTGTTTAATATTTCTTTGATGTGATTTGTTGTATGAACTTGAACGTTGTAGGTTTTCAAGGTTCCCTCTTCCGCAAGTTCACTTCTCCTCTCTTTACACGAGTAGACCCGTTGTAGATGAGTGTCATAAAGCACTAGTTGCTGTTGCATCTTTGGTTAAATGTGTCTCAATGTCAACGCGACAAATCGGACAATGTTTATTTGTGACCAACCATTGATCGACACAATCGGTATGAAAGAGGTGCATACAAGGCAAGCGGCTGCAAAGAGATAGAGTATAAAGAATTATATAAGAATTAAATAAATGAAGAAATGAGTTTTTATCTAAAGGAAAATGTAATAAATCACGTACAATCAAAGATACAGAAACGCATGTGATATAGAAATTAAGTTCACTTTATATTAAACTATTCGATTCTTACCGAACATCATTTTCTATCTCGAACAATGACAAACAAATGGCACACTTTTCGGCATCTTCGTCCGATTCACTTGGCCGCCGAACACGCTTGTATTTATGTGGTAATGTATTGCGCTCAATAATTTCCTACAGATTAAGACAAAGATGCCAGTAATGACAAAACAGATAACTCTTAATTATTTTAGTTTGACTCACTAAAGTGGCGCCGCGATTTGGTCTCAAAGCCGAACCAATCAAAATGTGTGGTCCAATGTGGGATAGTGGTGTCGATAGACCAATTTCGAGATGAACCGGTGAGTAATGATGGAACATGTGATGATGAACGGCTGAACGACGGCGTTGCTGTGATTCATATGGGTAGTAGGCCTGAAACAAAGAAACATTTAAAAAAAAAAGTTTATAAAAATACTCTGGGTCTAATCTAACCGGATCTAAACTTGAAACCGGACCATTGCCTGCATGTACACAAGAGCATGTATTCGGTAGCTGAGAACGCCAACGAAAACTGTTTGTTAAATTAAGTGGATTCGACGAAAGATCTATAGGCGTTGGTGTCATGTGGCGCCGATGTATTTCCTGCATATGCTGTTGACGATACCAAAGATTCTGATGAACAGGATAGGGAGGCGCTGTGCCACCATGATGTGCACCACCATTATGATGAACATGACCTGTACTACTTGTGGGTCCACCACTATTACTTCCACCATGCGGATGGCGGCCACTCATATATGTAGTGAATGGCGCACGCGAACGTCCATTTGCCGAATATGTCGGATAGGGCAGCATACCATTAGCCCTTTCCTCGGCAATACCAACACCACTACCAGCATTACTACTACTGCAGACATTTGCTCCGGTAGCCAGTGTTGAGGCGGCTTCAGTCGGTAGTGATCCCGCCGGTGGGGGGGGTACAGCATTGGATGCATAAGACGGTGCTACTGGCGATACGCCACGCATATGATCCATATTGACGGTGGAGGCTTGTGCAAATGCTTGGGCAGCTGCTGCTGCGGCTGCCGCACCAGCTAATGTAGAACGATTTGAACGATTATACGTGCATGAAGGAATGTGAAGTGGCTCTTGTGGAGCTTGTTGTTGTTGTTGGGCATGAAGTGCAGTACTTCTTTGTAGTGGTGGCATTTCATCTTCACCACGACGACAATGTAGATAAAATGGCGCAATTTGGGGTATTGGTGGACTACTATTACTACTACTATTATTATTTTCACTACTTGGCACTCTTGAATAGCCACCACTACTATTCCCAACTGGTGAGGTGGTTGAGCTTTCAGTGGCACTGTCAATGCCATCATTTATACTACCAGCAGAAAGGCCTCTAGCATAGCGGGAAGCACTACCATGGCGAGTTGGAAAGAGAAAACTATTTCCCTCATTACGACTATTTGGATGCTGATGTAAGGGCGCATGTGCAACAGGCACACGACTACCAAATATATCTTGCAGTGAAACCTCCTCAATTGTGGGTATTGAAATTATAGTTGAGTCGGAACTAGATGCAGTGGCACTGGTACCATTACGTAACACCGGTATGGCCGAACGACCCATTGCTGTTCCGGCTGCTGCGGACGCCGCTGTCATATTTAGTTGAGGTGAACGTCGCAAGCGGCGCATTTCGGGGCACATGCTGGCATGCGTTGGCAGCTCATGCATCAAGGGTCGTTGATGCTGTGATTGATGGGCTTGTTGTGGTTCATAAAATGGATTTGGCGCTGGACGTGGTACATACTTATAATACCGATTACGAAGCATTGAAGAAAAGCGCTGATGCTGTGGCTGATGCGCTTGTTGTGGCTGATACACAGTGGAGTGTCTTACGCAATCGTGATGGTGTGTAGGTGGATGCGTCATATGTGCGTCATTGGTATCCATACTTGTATGAGAGGGCTCCCATTGTTGATAGCCTGGTGGTATAACTGCATATGGATGTAGTAATGGGCCGCTAGTTGCGCCATCAGCTACTACACCACCACGTAGGTAATTCGAATGATGAGCGTCGCCTATTGTTTCACTTCTGCCTTCAGTAACATCTTCAATGGTACCGTTGGCTTCACTGTTCACAATATGCTCTACAGGCGCGGTAGTATCCTCATCGGTTGTTAAATCAATAGATAATATAGGCTCGCGTGTCGAATGCACAAAAACGACATCATCATCATCACCAGTCGTTGAATCAGACAACCAATCCAATTGCAAATCGGGTGCTGTTAATACTGCCGCAGCCCCACCATCACCAACGCTACTGGATACATCTACTGATGGCTGATTACGTACACGGGCAGGGACAGCGACAGTTCTTGTATGTGGTGGAAGCTTCTCACGGTTCGAGCCGTTAACTGTTCCTGCCGATGCAGTAGCTACAGCACCTGAAAATGTTGGTTGTTCGTCATCATCAATGTATGTAGGTATATCCGAAGTAGACGGCATTACAACTTCCTCAGTAGCAGATGTGAGTGTAGCGCTGACTTCTTCAGCTGCATCAGCATGAGACGACACTGTGTAACCGGCGCCGGCATCTTGTATATGAGTTTGTTCATCTATGTCACTATCCTCTAGTAGCACTATATTATTGTCTGTGGTCGTATGACCGCCACCAAAACGATGGCCTGCATAGGTAATTACATACGGACCCGATTCCATTACCGCATCACAGTTTGCAGGAACCATACTGCTTGGTGGTGTTACGGATGCTCTTGTTGGTGATGCCTGCTGTGAGAGCGCTAAGTTGTGAGAAGTGGTTGGTTGCGGTACTACCTCATCCACTTCGCTTGATTCGTGCACATTCAACATCCGCCATATTTTGCGACGCGCTGTTCGCATATCGGTTGTGCTGTTTTCATTAAGGACGCTATTCACATTGTCTGTTACATCTTTAGCAATGTCGCTGCCTCCGACGACGCCATCACGGCTGCAGCTTATACGTGGTACTTTTGCCTTACTATGTAATACCTCTTTTGTACGGTGACTACCACTTGGGAGTTGTTCCTCCTCCTCCTGTAAATGTGCTCCAATACGCCTATCTCTACTATCATCTTGAGACTCGCGTAACCAGCGCAATTCAGTTGAAACTCCACGTGGCCTGTACTGTTGCTGCTCGCGTTCGTGTATGCGTTGTCGTTCACGTTCCCGCCAACGTAGAAATTCGTGTGGATTATGTCTTTCGTGCGGACCATCATCAACGTTAGCACCAGAATTATTGCTTTGTTCACGTGGTTTATGCAAATTCCATATAATCTCTTGATCATCATCTTCACCCGTGTCATCAATTTGTGCACTGCTAGTATCACTATTGAATATAGCAAACGCTGAGTTGCCAAGTGTAGTGCGAAAATTAGTTGATGAATGTGCTTCGTTAGTGCCGCTTGTAGCCGGTGTATTGCAATTGTTGTTTGATGCGCCACTGAAACTAGGTAACGCATCAATATCGGATAAATCATCAACATTATCAACGGAACCACGATTACTCATTGTACTACTAACGCTGCTTCTAGTGCCTACACCGGTATCGGCACCGGCACTACTACTACCATTGCCACTAGTATTACTCCCTGCGCTAACACCATTGCTAGAATCCACCACATTTGAAGGTTTATTCTGTTGCTTCTTTGCAGCAGATGTTGTAGTAGTTGTATTTGTAGTGCACGTATTTGCGAAATTGGCACGTTCAGTATCTGATGCAGAGGTCACCTCATCGCTCGTATTTAATGACATTGGTGATGCGATATATGTTGTATCAGTGTGGGCTACTGCCTCGTTCGACTCTGCAACTGCATTTAAATCTTCAACTGCTCTTTCTTCGTCGCCTAAGGCATTATCTGCTGCCACAGCTTGTCGACTTGTGGAAGCACCATCGATTGTTACTGTAGCGTCTTCTATTTTCTCAGCTCTTGCGCTAGCATTTGATGCGCTCGTTGTCGATGCTACCATAATTTCATCATCTAGTGAGTCAACAGACGAACCACCATCTCCATGCGCTGCAGCACTACTAGTAATAGTAGAAACAGTCGCATAATGAGATGGTCGTGTTGCTGTATTTGCTCGTATTGGTAAGTGCCTTGACTGCACCGAGCTAAAATCTATCGTATTTAAAGCATTACTTTCAGTTGTGGATATATCGCTTTTTTGACTGGAAGAGGCAAGCGTTTTTTTACATTTCCTATCAGTCTTTTGTATTTGAGACACAGTAGCCGCTGGCGTTGTTCTAAAAGCTGATGCTTCCTCCGTGTTGGAGTGTGCTGGTGGCGGTGGCGGCCAATAATTTCCCATAGCATAATCATGCTCTTCGCTAACACTGTCTACTGCATCGGATGCTTGTAAATGCAGCATTTCACTAGAACTGGTTGCAACATTAATTGTAGCATCATCGGGCACAACACTAATATCCATGTGCTCGACATGTGACAGTTCGTCGGGTATGACACTGGATGTCATTAGTGCTTGGTCGGGCTGATCCAGCGTGTCGTGGAGTGTTGTATGCATATGCTCTCTACCATGGACTGTTTCGTATGGTGAATTGCTTAGCCTAGAAATAGAAAGTGAGTTAAAGAAATTGGTAAACCGAATTTGATATAAATTGCATGTATCTAAGAGGAGTTATAAAAAAGAAGCATCTTAGCTAAGCAATCTATTATTTGTAAGGTATTGTTTATAAAGACGCCTCTTAAAAACGCATTAGAGGGATAAACTTGATATTTAGGCGAGGCGGGATTCTGGCGATCGAAATAGGCGAAATGGTAGTGCGATGCAACACGTTATGTGTTCTACGAATATACAATAAAAATAATTATTTATCTAAATCTTACCCTCTAGCATTGTTGTGTGAACAGTGGCATGTGTTAGGTAAACATTTATTGCACAGCAAATAAGGATCACGACGCATCAGGCAAGCATCATAGGCGGAATGGTCGCCATTTATTTGCACAGCAGACATAGACGTTGAATGCGTATGTGGATGCTGATTCGTATGGTGTGGTGAGTGGTGAGTGTGTGGATGCTGATGTTGATGGTGATGGTGCTGATGTTGATGCTGCTGCAGATGACCAGGCACATGCGGAATCATATGTGGACGATGTACATAATGATGTGGTCGATGGGACATTGCATGATGATGATGGGAATGTACATGATTATAGTGATGTACATGATGCTGTACTGGTGAATACATTTGTACACCCATTGAGCTAACAATTGGTTGAGTCACAACTGATGGCGGCGGTGCATTCGATGTTGGATCATACGACAGTGTTGTTGTAACTGTTCCTTCATAATGTGGCGTTGCAATTGGTGGTGGAGTTGGTGTAAGCACGGCAGATGGATAATTATGCATGTTATGATAATTTGCAACAGCAGCAGATTCAGCTGGTGTTGAGCCCATATAGAATGTTAATGGACTTGGCTAAAAAGAAAAAAAATTTATATATTATAATTTCTTTTTATTTATTTATTAATTCGAGTGAATTCAATTGCTACAATGCTTGGATGTTTAGTGAGTTTACCAACACTGTGTATTTTTTTTTTTTGTACATACTTCGATTGATAGGCCCAGGGTAGATGTACGCTCGCCGCGGTCGTAGACCAATCCGTAAGTGGCAGCTGAAATTATAAACAGAAATAAAAGATAAAACCCATTCAAGGCAATTATTCATACATACATAATATGTATATATGTATTACATATTATGTACATTAGAGTTGGCCGATTTCAATGATCGACCGAAAAAGTTAGCTGGTTCGAATTAGTCCAAACTTGAACTTTTGTGTTTACTATAAAATAAAATGAAAAGTTTCTGAACCATCCAAGCTGATTTTCTCGCGCTTGCTTTTGAAAATTCGAGCCCGACTTTCTGAACCATCCAAGCTGATTTTCTCGCGCTTGCTTTTGAAAATTCCAGCCCGACTTTGGTTATTATTGATTGTGATAAGAGCGAAGTAGTTCCGCCGTTTAGTGAGCAGACTCGTTCAAATTAAACTTGTTCGTTCGCGAGGTACATAGCTCATATGTACATTTTGTTGCTAAGCAAGTTCGCAAAAAATATAAGATAAGGATAATTTTCGGAACTAGTTGCCGACAATCAGAGTATACTTGAGTTTTAAGTACTTAAAAAGGGGATGATGAGCCCGCTGCAAGATACCACAACCCGAAGGTGCTAGATATCAATAAAATCGTTGCCAGGGCACTCAGTCAAAAAAGCGTCCATATATGTAACGTTCCGAAACGTTCAGCGAGTGGTTAGGGGTTACAAACAACAATAAAATGTGACGCACTTATTGACGGTTTAGGCAGGGGGGTAGCGAAATAACAGCCCTTGGTCGGGAAAACCCCGAGTCATTCCGATACGTATAACCGGCTGTCGTGGGAATGTAAAAGACTCAAATCTTACCTATCCAGACTGAACCTCAGTTGGCCGAATGTCGGTCCTGCTTGCGGCTTGTCCCCCCACAACACTAATCATCTTTTTGTCTGCTCAACCGAGCCTACTTTTCTAACACCCATTTCCTTCTGGTCCACCCCTGTCGAAGCCGCTAGGTTTCTAGGACTTACTGACTACCTAGGTAGGGCTAGGTAGCGCTACAACAACAACAACGCACTTATTGAGCGAACTTGTTAAAGCTCTAAGTTCCTCATATCCGATGTATTTTTGAACAGCTTGGGTTAGGCCTATTTAGACGTTGTTGTTGTTTGATATGCGGCCCCTCTTTTGGTGGTTGTAAGATAACGTTGTTGTTGTTATACTGTTCTAACAAGGTGATATCATTTCGTCAACGCCAGTGACAGTCCTTGGTCGGATATGTCCCGGGACACTCCGTTACTTCCCGACTGTCATGGGAGCGATTTGCTATGACCAGTGTAACCTTCTAGGTCATGTCATCCCTACTTCTGAAAGGAAAGAGGAGATGGGTAATGAGAGGTGAGGGGCATCATATCCGTAGATCAACCATCGGGTTTCACATCATTACCTTTGTGCATATTAGTCGCCTCTTCCGACCGGTATGCCTACCACGGGCATATTCTAAACCCCTGTAAACACTGTCACTCCC
This sequence comes from Sphenella marginata, assembly GCA_951509765.1. Classification (NCBI taxonomy): domain Eukaryota; kingdom Metazoa; phylum Arthropoda; class Insecta; order Diptera; family Tephritidae; genus Sphenella; species Sphenella marginata. The sequence goes on from OX608079.1 coordinate 22,588,342, forward strand.
CAAAACCCTCCAGACTGTTTTTGTAGTTACACAAGCAAACAAGGCCATTCTTTCACGTACACCCGGTTGTCATAGGAATACATATTTACTTTACATATACTCGTATACACAACGACTTCTTCACACTTTACATGTCTTGATATTTAGCTTACCGGATAATCACTCAAAGTTCAAATACATTTAATATTCTTAGTTATATGAGATGTACGAGTAAGTATTTGCTTACAACGTTTGATTGCTTATAACCAACTGCGTATTGGTTTTGCTTTATTTTTGGGTACTATTATTACTAATATTTTTTAAATATGCAAAATGAACAAAATCGAGTTATTTTAGCATTGTAAGTTTTGAAGGCGTAAATATATTCTACGTTTCGATATGTAAAAACAAACTTACATCCGTCGCCGCTGATATCCATATCATGATGATAAGTTGGAACTTCAATTTCATGTCGCAGATGTCGTCGTATTTCCTCTTCATTATTCTCCATTTTCTTCGTTTTTAATTTATTTATTCAGAATACTTTATTTGCTGCCTATTCCCGTTATAGTTCACCTTATGTATAGCATCGTAATGACAAATAAAAATAAATGCATTGATTGCACTTTTTACGTCAACCGCCTAAGCCACCTCAGCTGCCCCAGTGAGTAACTAAAATAGTGGGAAAGAAATTGAATAAAATACGTACTATATATGTAAACTATATGTATGTACATATATATACATTAGACTGCCTTACTCTGCTCACGAAGAAACCCCGATTATTTTTTCCATCGGAATTATAAAACTTCCAAAAAACATCTAACGTTCATAGGGATAACTCATCTAGTGCCATTAACGAGCAGTTCTCAGGTACACTATTAGGTCGATGAGGATTTTCTGAAAAAGAGGTATAATGAGAAATCGTTTGGTAGAATAATAACTGGTTCTATCATATTTATGTATATACATATAAGAAAATCGTAATAGGCCCCCGTCTTTATAGTATGGATATTAAAGATAAATACATAAGTGTGGGGGCTTTATTAGAGTACGAGAAGCCAAAACCTACATAAGTTTTTATGGTTTTTGCCTGTCGGTGTGTTTGTTTGTTAAAGTACATCGAGGTATTGCTAGATATCCAACTTAAATTTTGGCGTACATTTTACCGAACAAAAATATTTTATTCCCTGTACAGTGGAAATACAAGTGTTATTTTGTTAAGACATCCTAATGCATGTACGTGCTTTATACATTGATCAAATACATACAAAAAATACATATTTACTAAATCTACGTACATAATTTTGGTATACATATGTATGTGTATCTCATGCGATTAGGTAAACAGTAATCGAAGATGCAGCATAGTCGCAATAAAGAATACCAACTCCGTTTACAAACACAACAGCTGATTTCAAACAAAAGCCACATCGAGAGCAGCAGAAGAAGCGGGTTTCAAACGAAGCAACTAACTATTGAATTGAAAATTAACGACATACCCAATACTTTATTTGAAAAACATTTGGTGTCCGATAAAGTTTGCTTTTGAAAATGGGCGAAATCTTTTTTTCCGTTTAATTTATAGCTTATCTCGGAACACTTACTCCCAGATGTTAATTTTATTTCAAAGCTTACAGTATCTATGGTGGAGGATGGTCTGGCTGGACGTCGATCTGAACATCTCACTTTTGAGGTTTAATAGAAAAGTACGGAAAAGTTAAGCATACATTTTTTTTTAGTTTTGGGAAAAAATTAGCACAATTTGAAATCCGCCGTGGGGAGCTCCAGCTTGAGGCACCAAATATCTTCTTCTGTAACGACATTCCGAATCGACATTTTATCTTAGCGATGACTATAATGTATTCGATATTTACTAACATTTTTTCGTCGATATTCGCTCGAAGTGTGGCTAAATAAGCAACAACTAATTTGACGTTGTTAGCGAGAATTAAAATAATTTAATTATTAGCGTACGTTTTGTAGCGAAATGAGGAATCCTTATAACTAAGGTAGTGATAGCATAGTCGATAATGCAGGCTACGAAATATTTAGCGAACCTCCATCGGAATCCGAACAGTCATATTTTTCAGGAACTGAAAAAGTTAAGTGAATTAAGTTATGTCCACCTGTAAACACGATAAGTTGAGCATATTTTCAGATATCTTATTGAAATTTAATATGCAGTTTCCTTGGCACTGCCATCGCTTTGCTAAATGGACTGAATCGGATGACAGACACGCCCCCTTTTACATATTGAATATTTGAAAAACCTCATAAAAGATTGATTATTCAGAACATAGTGATTGCAACATTAGGTAAATGAAGAGAAACTTAAGTTCAAGTTCTGATGACTTCGGCGATGTCATTGTGGCAATTACCACTCTTCTGTTGTAGACGCTCTTGGTAAAATTAGTTGAAGACGAATGTGTTAAGATTGCAATTTCTTTTTTATCAAGCTCTGTGGATTTGATTTATCAGATTCTGATTAATCAACACTTCTCTTATATATACAGCTGGGTATTTATATATGTATGTAGATGTAGATCCACCCCAATGCCCTAAACTGAACAGGTTTCGAACGAATTGCATGGACGGACGTTCAGTTCAGTTCAAAGCTGGGTTTCAATCCTTATTTTATATACATATGTATGTGCATACCTACAAGGACATGGCTCCACAAATAGATACTCATATGTTATTATATGTACTGTCCACCTTAAAGCGTCCCGGGGACGATCAAATTGTTTGGCAGAACTGTTTATGTGTATGCGTGTCGTGTGCTTGTCGCTTGCCCGCACACGTTCAAACAGAAACCGTCAAACGCCATTTGCGTTGAGAGTTCGTAGTGATCGGACGTAAATATGTCTTCATCGGATGACGATTTTTTTTACTTGCAACTGCAGCTTTATTAAAAAAGAAGAAAAAGAAGGGTAAAAAATGGGTATGGATGAACAATATTCTTCCAGCTTTACTTTCCATAAAGTTGGTAAGCATTGATAAACTTCAATAAATTTTAATATACATTCTTTTTCGTCCGCGCAAGTGTTCATTTTGAATATCAACTCAAAACTAACACACTACAGTTTGTCAAACAAACGCGGCACGCTCAACAAAACGAGCGTCAACGCAGAAAAATCAAAAATTTTTGATTTTCATCAAACAGAGCCGACAACAAGTACGTGTGACACGAGGACCGTCTTCGGCATCACGAACACAAAAATTCTGCCAAACAATTTGATCGTCCCCGGGACGCTTAAGAGTTCTTTGTGTACATATAGAGTTTTCAGTGTACATACATTTGATGCATTATTAACTATGCAAAAAGTGGTATATAAAAACATGTACATATGTACATACATACATACATTTTCAGGCCCCCTCGCCACCGGCAAATAAAATGAAGTGCAACATTAGAACGAACCACAATATCGACTCAAAACAACAAAACAGCTGCGCTCCCAGCTGTATTTTGCTCTTTTTTTGTGTTTTGTGTTTGTTTGCTTCTTCTATTTCTACCACTTGCACGCCTTCGTCTGCTTAAGTATGCATGTATGTATGTAAATGGCTGTGTATGAAGTGCTTATATACTGGGGCTGATTATTCAACCTGGTTGTGCGATTTCCCGGGTAGCGAGTTATATCCAACCCAATTACTTAAGTAGGCACTAATCAGGTTGCTCTGGTAAAAATAAGTTTAAAACAATTTAATTTGAGTATAATTATTTTAAGTAGTTTGCATGATATTTGCAAGCAAAGTTAACAATTTTGTGTCATTTCTATATTGTTGTTGTAGACAGAGAAATAGGTTGTGCTGAGAAGTGCCAAATTGAGTTTTTATTTTTCGTTTGTTATGATCGTCTTACATATTACAAAGAGGAGAACGATTCGTCCCGAAGGCTTAACGAAATTTCGCTTCGTGATAGAGAATGAGGCCCTTTGTTTTTAAAAAATATTAATTATATCTCCGGAGGCGAATTCGCATTGCTGGGAACGAAAAGCATCTTTTGATACCTCTCCCGACATTTTAGGACTCGTTTTAGCACTCGGTGTTGGTCGTAAACAATTACCATTTCCGTACGTCTTCATACCCCTCATCTTTTTCAAAATATTTGTTGTAAAAGGTTGACCGGCTATGCGGTTAATACCCGAGTAGTACCGACAACAGACTCACAGCGCAAACGGGTATTATCTTCCCTAATATGTATATACATTCATTTATGTAGCTAGACATAAGCAGGCAATTATCTAAATTTATGCAGCAAAAATTAATTTTCGTTTTTGCACTGCAATTATCTGCAACTAAAATCATTTTACCTTATATACTTACACTCATATTATTTCTGTGTATATATAGAAGGTTGTTGGTCGTACTTTCATAAAGCCAGTCTCAACACGTCTCTTTATGCATATATCGCCTTTTTAGTGGCCTTTTTTTATTTTTATTACAAAATTGTAAATTAATTTTAAGTTGATCTTATATTATAGCACACACCGTAGACACTTTCGTTGTTTTCTTTGCAGCAAACCACAGTTAAAATTAGGCCCCCCACCAGCTCCGCAACCTAAAACCACTTATTTATTATCGTTTCTTTATTAAATCTTCGTCTTTATTCAATATTCTCTTTACTCAATTTCCACCCCAAAAGAACTGCAAATTTTCGTTCAGTCACTACTTGCTTTGTCTGTTTATTTAATGCATCACACACTTTAATTGACATATTTTGTATTATTTGCATTTTATTCTTCATATTTTTAATTTACTACAGCATTCCCGTATTTTCTCTTAAATAATGATAAAATAGTTGATTAAATTTTCACAAACACCAGACAACCACAAAAATTGTGAGAATCAGAATGGCACCAGAAAAACAAAGCGTTGCCAGAGCAGTGAGCTTTGTTTGGTTGGGCTCAAGGCGAAGTATATACCTGGTGACGGCATACAATCAACTGATTGCTTGTTCTTCCCGTTCTGTAGTACTTATGGGGTTCATACAAATGTCATCAAAAGAAAATGCTCAAAGGTTTGTTTACATTCCTTACGGTTTTCACTTTATATTCTCTTTCACTTTGACATCCCAGTGAACGGCGAATCAAGCCCAAGATGGCTGTATTCGCTTTGCTACCACCATATATTATTCGCCTTGGCTGTGCTAATAGTCTTTATATGTTCCTGCAACCGGTTTTTAATCCCGAGGTCTTTTTGCGGTTTGTAAAATGACATACTCATGAACAGGTCGTAGCAAGGCGAATATATACATGGTGGTAGCAAAGCGAATTCAGTCATATTGGGCTTGATTCGCCGTTCACTCGGATGTCAAAGTGAAAGAGAATATGAAGTGAACACCATACGGACACACACTGTTTGTTTTCATCGCAGAAAGTGCATACGTGAATTTCGGAGTGCAAATTTAATTAAATAACTGTTAAAATAGTGTAATTTATGTAAAAATAGATATTTACTTGCATGTTGATCGTGTGAAGTGCTGAATATTGCACGAAGTATGAAACCGCAAGCACTGATAATGTAAACTATCTTTGAGGATTTTTTTTTGATGACATTTGTATGTCCCCATAAGTACTACAGAACGGGAAGAACAAGCAATCAGCTGTTTGTTTGAAAAATGAGTGGATGAGGCATACCTATACCCACAACAGCTGATTCGATTTCTTTTCATTTTAATTTTCTCTAAACTATTTGTTTACATTTTAACATGTGCGAATTTGACGTTTTGGAAAAGCGACTAACGACATGACCGCCGTGATGGGGTTTTGATTTTTTTCCGGTTATACTTTCCGTCCAACGTCAACTGGGAAACTAACATATAAAAGCATTTAAAATTAATAAAAAATTAGAATAATTTTTTTTTTTTTTTCGTTTCCCCTGAAAGGGTGAATAAGTTTGGCTTTGACCTCGGTGTCTCCTTAACACGAGCAAACATTATTTTTACTATTACTTTTAGGCTAGGTTTTGATTTCGGCCTCCTTGTCTTATGATTGGTGGTATTTTTCAAACTGCGCTCCAAACAATTGGTATCAGACTGTGTACTAAGCAAAAATACAACTGAGCGGAGCCAAAATAATACTTTGCGCTAACACATGGCGCAGGTATCAGCGCAACAAACTTTGCAGCAATACCAGCCATAACTTCCATCACTTTAACCCTCGGTAAACGATCCGGCATTGCAGGTCATGCACTGTATATGTGTGCGTTTCGTGTGCATGACGTAACCCACAAACGTTCATGATTTTTGCGCTTTGCTTGAACGTTTAGCAGTCTGCATGACATGCAATAGTAGTGGTAACCAGAATGAAAACGGCAAACGACAAGCGGCATCTGTCAAATTATTTTTACACGTGTTCTTATGGGGAGGAATTTTTTGAACACGACGCGACAAAGCGGCAATCAATCACAGATGCCGCTGTCGTCAGATTAAATCTAATTCTATTTTGACAAGCGGCAGATGGTGCCGTTTGGTTGTTTTGACAATAAAAACGAAAGGAAGAGTAAATAACTTGTAAAATAGGTTCCAATTATTACAGAATATGTCTCTTTCACACTTTTTACAACATTTTTTGCTACTTTTCAAGATGATTCGCACCTGTCGCCCCTGCTCTCATTATAACCATGTCGCCAATGCTTGACGGCAAATATCGTCAAGCTTCAGTTCTTCGTCGTTGTCGTTCGCCGCCGTCGTGTTCATTGTGGACCTAGTGCCTCAGTTGAGTGCTGACATTCGAAATGAACAAGTGATCGGAAGAAAATGAATTTGTACTAGGATTTAATAAATCGATTTTTACACTAAAAATCAACTTTTAACTATAAATAAAAAATGGAATAAAATTAGTTAAAAGCTGGTTTAAAATCGGATAAAAATAGTTGAAATACCGAACCCCCCTCACAAAAAATCATCTTCCGACGACGACATATTACGTGCGCACGCTACGAACACTCAATTCAAATGGCGCACGACATTCATTTGCATGAACGTTTGCGGGTTACGTCATGCACACGAAACGCACACATATACAGTGCATGACCTGCAATGCCGGATCGTTTAGCGAGGGTTTTTGACACACGAAAACTTGACATTTTACGAACCAGCAAAATACATAGCAGGGTTGATTTTTATTTCTGCGCCTTCCTGTTTATTGTACCGTGGCCAAGGTTTTACTTCACGATGACCGTGGCCTCTCATATCACTAGGCTAAAAAAAAAGTAGTACTAATCGTGCTATTATGGTGCTATTCTCAGCTTACTTGTCAGCTACAAACGAGGTGGTGACAGCTGCAATGACTATTGCAAATATAGGAACAAGTGAAATTGGACTACAACAATTGTCATTAGTCACGATGGCAATCCTACCCAGAATAGGGCAGTAAGTCAGCTGGTTCTAAACAGGTCACCAACAGAAAAATATTGGGTTAAAACATGGCATACTCATACAGGTAATATAAACTCAGCAGCTGATTTGATTTTTTTCATTTTTTTTCACGATGGCAATCCTACCCAGAATAGGGCAGTAAGTCAGCTGGTTCTAAACAGGTCCCAAGGCGAATTAATACAAGGTGAAATTATCCCATCAGCTGATAGCTACTTTTTTCTCAAATTTTGACACTACACATTCAGCCGCCATACGATTTTGACATTAGTCCCACGAATTACAAAAACAAAGTACATTGAAAATGTATGGATGTGTGTTTGTAATTCGCCTGGCTTCCACCTTCTATTAATTCGCCTTGACAGGTCCCCAACAGAAAAATATTGGGTTAAAACATGGCATACTCATACAGGTAATATAAACTCAGCAGCTGATTTGATTTTTTTCATTTTCTCTAAACTGTCAAACTTTGTAAAGCATGCGCTTCCATATTTTGTATTTGCGAAAGCCTGTTTTGATGTTTTAGCGAAAGTGATTTTTAGTTGACAGCGCCGAAATCTTTCTTTTTATGACATTCTACATTACAGGGCGAGTTAAAAACGTGAAGAAGTGGAAGTCAGATGTTCACTTGACATTACCATAAGAAGGAATTTGCCTTGGTCAACCCTTAACACGCGTGCATGTCGACAGAGGTATCAAACGACGCATCAGGATTTCACCTCGGTTATTTTTCGGTTTTTCGCTTATAACCTTTCACTAAAACAAAATATTTAAGTCAAAACGCATGGTACCTCTCCCGACATTTTTGGAAGTGTATAAAGAGATGGAAACTATTACCGGGTTTTTTTGTTACCATATTTAATATATATCATATGCTACAACATCAAAAAGTTCCATGCAACCCTGTTATGTGCTGAAATTCTTGTGCATTCAAATTTCATGCATTCCTTTGTTGTATTTTATTAACGGAAAACGGCACGACAAGCATCTGCTCTACGTTTCAGCATTTGTGTATTAATAGGTGTGGTTAAATACAAAATAATAAAATACAATTTTTATATACAAATTTAATACAGGTAAATTGCAGTTTAATTAGTGTAACAAATTATATGCGGAATCTTTATTTAGATTAGATGGGGAAAGAACAATTTTGAGTACTTGTGTGAAAAATCGATTCCCTCTTTAATGGCAGAGAAAGTTTTCTTTGTACGTGCACAAAAAATACATAGCGACAAGTTCGTTTGGTGCATCAACTTGCAAAGTTTTGTGAAATAGGGCGGGATGTAGTGCTAGTAATGAATTTAGTGTGACTCCCGTTGAGTTTTGCATGTTTTTTGATGATACTGAAGAGACAAAGTTATAAAAATAGATTGAGCTGTGCATGTATGTATATTTGGGTGAATGTTTCGTAAAGAAGCCAGTGGGATATGTGCATATAAACGAATAAAAATGCAACATTATGGGGACTCTCGACCAAAAATACCATAGAAAAATTTGGGTTTTTCTTTCTGTAATGTAGTGTATATGTATGTACGTGGTTATGTGTTTCACATTTGAACGTCGGCTATGCCGTTTTTGGTGCACTTCCATTTTAGTTCATGCGACCGTCTTTTTGGTGTAAACAGGCTTGGTTTGCCTTTTTTCATAATGTTCTCCAGCTGTTCGGCAACGGCAGCTGCCAAAATGATGTGGGGAGCACAATATACAGTATTGGACAATACAATCGCACCCCCTTTTTGTCATCGAACTAAAACAAAGACGTCCTACAAATAAAGTTTCAGATAATTTCGTATAAAAGTTTGACTTATGTTGTAGCAAACTTCGTTCAAGGTTTTACTAAAAGCTTTGCACCAAATTCAAAATAATTTAGCAAATTTTGACCTAATTTTTCAACTTTTTTCCTCGGCACTTTAGAAAAATTCTGAGTACGCAGTTTTGTAGCCCATTCAATTTGACTCTGACAAAGTGCAAGTATTAAGTAGCTCCGACATCGCCTTGATTTTTAATAAATTTTTTTCCGAACTAAGTTATGTATTTTCTCCATATAAAAAATAATGTTGTGATTTCGTTGTATGGAGAAAAAATACACATAAAAAATTATTAAAAATCAAGGCGCTTTCGGAGCTACTTAATAGGTCAAAATTTGCAGAGTTATTCTGAATTTTGTACAAAATGATCAAGAATGGCTTTAGTGGTATTCATTACAACATAAACGATGTTTGAAAATAAAATAAATCGAAATCGCATATGAAAGACGTTGTTGTTATAGCTCGATGTTATATAGGGGGTGCTATAGTATCGTCCAATACTGTACTTAAGTATGTACGAATGTATGTGATTGAAATTCGTCAGTCAGCCAATACAAAGTGTAGTTTTTACGTGATTGTTGTTGGGTTGGTAGAGTAGTTGGGTTTAAACCAGATATCACAGTATATACAGTAGTAAAACTCTGTACCAATCAGCTGATTATATTCACCGCCAGGCTGTACACGGGGTGGCAGTCAACGCTTTTTTGGTATTTCAGGGTTGTGTGTTGCAAAATTAATTTGGTGAATAAAAAAAGAAAAATTGTTAAAAGTACATCTAGATATTTTTCGGTTGTTGGTTAAGAAACATAATGCTTTATAATTATGACAAAGATGTTGTCAAAGTATACATATGTTAGTACTTGTGTTAAATGTTAATTACAATGTGGCGTGTGTACACAGATTCAAGTAAAATTAAGTCCCTCAAAGCAAACGAAAAATGATAAAAGTTGTTTTAAATGATAGGTAATCTATATTTAGATTGATCTCTGATAGGTTTGCGATTGTTTTTCGTCATATATGTACTATGTTTTCAATAGCACACTTGTCACAGGGTGTTGAACGTTTTACTTTGAATTTTCGATTTCTGTATGATTTAAATTTTTAATAGATTTAAATAAAAAAATATAGTCCAGACATGAAATTTAGTCCAGCTTAGAGATTTTATGATTAAAAAACCATTGCTTTAATAGAGGCGCCTATATCGACCAAAGGGGGTTTGCTACCCAGAAGTGTCTACTCAAATATATAGTATAGAGCTAAAACTCAATTTATAGCTATAATCATACTCAATATAGTCTGCAAAGCCAATATTTTTTCCACTTTTTGAAAATCAACAAGCACTAAAAGTCTGCTTTTCAAGTCATCGCTAACAGCAATTCATCAGTAATATGTATTTTTGCGGAATTTTACCATTTTACTTTTATTTTTTATACTTGCCATAGAACAAAAACACCCTATTTTTAATATGTGCAATAAATACTCTTTTTCTAAAATTACTGCTTTAGTTTTGTTTTGGTGTTGTAATGCAACCGTGGATATAAGTAATTGCATACTACAATTAATTTCGACTCTGAAAATTTCACCTCCAGGATGTAATTTCACCAGAGTTTTCCTACTGTATCACTGTGCCAGATATAATCGGTTTGGTCAAGTTAAACGCAGCATGATTTGATGAACCTCCATTCAACACTGTTCGAACAAACTATGCATGCTATCAAACACAACTACATATTGGAAAAGAGTTTGTGCAAGCAAAATGTGCAGTAAACAAGGTGGGACCGTAATGCTGGGTTGGAGATGAATATGTATGTATATGCTTCATACGGCCTTTGCGCAGGTACCCTTATTAGTCAGATTCGGATGATTCATGTACATATATATACATATCTGTGCCGTTTTACCATAACAACTTAAGTCAACTGAAAAAATTAGATCAATCAAAACTTTTTCTGTCGTTCTCAAATAACCAAAATGCTTCACAACTTAGTGGCGCCAGTTAGATTTAATCGTTTATAAACAAAATAATATAAAACCGATAAAAGTCATGTATACTTGTACGATTTTCTTGTTCAAAATCTCTAGAAAATTTTTAGATTGGTCTAATTTCTTAAGTCGACTAAGTTTTTATAGTAAAACAACACAGATAGGTATAATGCAAAAAGTGCTACTAGTACAAGATGAATCCGAGCTTAGTCGCAAAAGATCATGAGCTTGATGTCATTTTTGATATCTTTATGTGGGTTGAAGTGATGATGAAGTCGTTTCCAACTGGTGGCCAGGAATTAATTAATTCCTAAGTTTTATGCCGCTTACTTCAAATAGAATGGTCTATATCTGAAATAACCTATTCTGGAATTTAATTTAATTCTCTGAAGTTCAGTTGACAATTCTTAAATCCAAATGAAAAATTCTAAAATTCAAATACCTTTTCTTAAATTCAATTTACGTTTTCTGATTTCAATATGGAAAAGGTGTAGTAGATTACATATGTAGTACATACATACCGTCATATGAATTCTAAAAAGCCCTAAGTTACAAAAAAATTCAAAATCGACTTTTTAGTTGATTATCATGTACCGTATCATAATACATGTTCCTTTAAAATTTTATAATCCAACAACCAATAATGACGTTGATATAAACAAAATTCGAAAAGCCCTAAGTGCAAGCGTAACCAATTTGCCAACCCAAACTGTAACTTACGCCTTTAGAGAAATAATAAACAACAAACACAAGAAGGGATAGCATGCCATGCCATTCTGTGTGGTTCTTATTTATCAGTTTTCTAATAGAACATGTGTTATTTTGGTTTTTTGCTTCTCCTGTAAAATTTTTAAAATGTATCTTAGGGCTTTTTTGATTTCATGTGACGATACATATGTATGTACATATCTATATGCGAATGGATGCTAAACGGCAACACTAATGGTAACCCTACAAGACAGCTAACTTACATCTGAGCCGTCATTTGTAAGGAAGCTCTGAAGGGGTCATCAGCGCCTAGAACAAATCGGCAATCAGTTTTGCAGTAGCAATATGAAAATCCTGATGCATCCATCAGCAGCGTCTTGTAGGGAATATTACACCGCCACTGCAACACAAGCTACAACAAATTGTATAAAGCCAACAGCGGCAGACAACCGTGTCAACGTAACCATAAAGCTCTTCAAATTTTTTTCTTGGCCAAAATATTTATCTTCACTTAACATATTGCAAAGTTTCTTTGCTAACTATTTTTTGTATTCAAGTGGCATATTGCCAGAGCATCTCTCCTATATGTACATATGTATGTTATGGTCGTGCGCAGTAGGGGGGGAGGTTAGACCCCATTGAATTCATTGTGAAAGGTTTTTAAGGATTAAGATAACTGTAGCGCCTAGCCATTACTCTTCTTTGTTTATTTGAGTAGCAACAAAAATATTCCCCAATGAGAAAGTCCTTCGCCTTATATGGAGCCGTTATTTTCCAGTACTAGCCCGACTCTCCAAACCCCATACGGCACTAGTCTGGCTGCCCTGGTACCGAATTCGTTGACCCCTTCGGAAGGAGGGATGACATGACCTAGAAGGTTCCACTGGTCATACCAGGTTTCGACAACACTCCCCAAAACCTTCGGGGAGTGATTTTGTTGCTCAAACAACAACAACAAGCCCGCAACTATGACAGATGTGGATTTGAATAGGCTCCTATGACAGGCATGCCTACCTCGGGCATATTCGAACCCCTAACACAGTGCCAGCGGCTCTTTTTTTGTAGTAGCTATACGTGCCCTATCTAGTCATTCTCCTGACCTATTGTTGTCGTTGAATTCTTCTAACGGAAGTCGTAGAAACCGCGCGGTTTCAATAGGGTTGAATCAACTACGGGTTCTATGGTACCAGAATTACTCGGATTTACCACGATTAAGGGCTGTTATTTCGATATAACCCAGTCCAACTCGGCGACCGGCTTATTTAACTATGGTTAATACTATTATTTCCAAGTTACCCACGCGTATGAAGATAAGACGAAAGCGTAATAATTTGCAGCTCCTTGACTGATTTATGGATATGACGCCTTACACTTCCTACCAATCTGTTGTTTTTCTTCACAAATCTTAAAAAAGGTCAAACATATCGGTACCGCGAGAATCATAATAGGTTTAAAAATTAAAAAAAAAAAAAAATTTAAGCAAAATTGTAAAAAATCGGTACTCTTACTTTACACATCAATTTGTGTAAGTAGTTTTAAGCTATATTGAACTCACCATATGGGGCCGAAACAGTAGTCACGAGACATGTTATGGCTGATATACGCATATGGATGCCTCCCACCTCTGTTGTTGTTGTTGTTGTTTTAGCAACAAAATCACTCACCGAGGGTTTTGGGGAGTGTTGTCGAAATAACAGTCCTTGGCCGGATATGAATCCGGTACGCTCCGGTACTCCCTTGCGGTACTGCCCGACTGTCGTGGTAGCGATTTGGTATGACCAGTGGAACCTCTCATTACCGTCATATCAAATCGCTCCAACAACAATCGAGAGTGTTTCACAAGGGAAGACGGAGCGTACCGGGTTGATATCCGACAAACGGCTGTCACTTTGGACAACACTTTCCATAACATTCGGAGAGTGTTTCTGCCGCAATGTTTACGGAACTCCCCCCTGCAGGCGAGCTAGTATCAGAACTACACCGTACTGCTACTGCTGGGAAATACTGCTACAACAGCAACAAGGATAGGGGGAGGCCCCTACTGCATGGGAAAACTGTTGGCGACTGTCGTCTGGAACGCTTTGTCGCCATAATCGCTAAACAAAGGAAACGTATCTTTATCTAAGTATGGCTGTATGTACACTGAAGCGCATGTAAGTTCAGAATATAATCTTTTTTCATGCTTCATGCACCTGCATGTTACAGATACGTACACTATGAGTTCGTTGTTAGAACAATGAACTCAGTTCATCGTTTCGATATCTTTTCTGATTGTTACAAAGTAATGTTGTTAACAGTGTTAAAAAATATTTCTCAATATTGGTAACAACTTCGTCACTAGGATATCTCCAAGGCAATTCAAATGATATCACTGATGTGCATACATACATATATAAAATATGCAAACCTTTTTTTTGTTTGCTTGCAGCTGTCAAAGGTGTTAATATCGGAAGTGCCTGCGATAACAATATCAACCGCCGATTTCTGTTTGCAATACAATATGTGTACTAGCACTGTGTATATTAGGCCTTAAAAAAAAAATTTAAGACTTAAAATCACGGCCCCAGAGATCCATAGGGTCAAAAAATTGCTTGGCTTAACTGTTGAGCTACTATTGCTAGAAGTTGTAAGTCCCGGTGGACCTATATGCACATTCCTAAAGTAAGTTTAGTGACCTTATTCGCTGGGATAGCGACTTTACTTACAAGAATTAGATTGGGTTACCACGAGTCATTCTTGAACATAGAAAATTTCCAGTGATGACCTCCTAGCTTGAACATCATATTTACCCCAAACAAAATAAACGAGTTGAACCGGACTATGCGGGTCCATATCCGGCAAAGGCAAGCTACACTTCCCTAAATCTTCCTGGGAGTGATTTGTCGTTACTCAAACAAATGTGCGATACCACAAGATCTCACAACCAGGTATGAAGTTTCCATGACTTTTATCGGTTTTATATTATTTTGTTTATAAACGATTGAATCTAACTGCCGCGGCTAAGTTGTGAAGCATTTTGGTTATTTGAGAACGACAGAAAAAGTTTTGATTGGTCTAATTTTTTCAGTCGACTTAAGTTGTTATGGTAAAACGGCACAGATATGTACATATGTATCTTTGTATGTCGGTATATGGACAAATGAATCATCAATACTGGCCTATGCTTTTCTACATGCCTAGGGATGTTGCGAATGCAGATCAGAATGTCAACTGTGGTCAGGGAATAGTTTAATTTAGCAAATCCCATCATTTGCATTTTTTTCTTTCATCTGTAGTCAGGGTTAGGCCATAAAGACAGAAAAAAATAAAAGTAGTTTGAAAAGTCAGCTTGAATTGTGGCTGCATGTGTATATACATATATGTGGAGTGATGAATTTAGTTTTGGCAGATACACAAAAAGAGAACATTTGAAAATAAAAGCTGCAAAACTGTTGTGAAAGTTTAACAGCAAACATTTCGCAATTCACTACTTTATTTTATTACCATGATTGCTATTAGAGCACGGCCGAGGTTGTAAATTTTGCTGAAGTGGATGCTCAAAAGAAGAAGTTGCATACCGGTCGTAAGAGGCGACCAATATGCACAAAGGTAATGATGTGCAACTCGATGGTTGATCTACGGATATGATGCCTCCCACCTCTCATTACCCATCTTCTCTTTCCTTTCGGAAGGTGGGATGACATGACCTAGAAGGTTGCACTGGTCATACCAAATCGCTCCCACGACAGTCGGGCAGTACCGCAAGGGAGTACCGGAGCGTATCGGATTCATATCCGGCCAAGGACTGTTATTTCGACAACACTCCCCAAAACCTTCGGGGAGTGATTTTGTTGTTAAAACAACAACAACAACAACTCAAAAGAAGAAGACAAATACTTTGGTCTAGTATCAATAGATTCTTGGATTCTACCCATTGCTAGATTCTTCATTGAAACTGATATATATTCCATATAGAGATCGTGTTAATGAAGTATTCAGGGTGGTATTGGGTAAAAATATATGGTAAGGTTGAAGAAACGGGGGGGAAGAAGTTTGATAGGAATAGGATTAAGGATATGAATAGGAAAGGAAGAGTTAGATGAAGAGGTCAGAAAAAAGTTGAAGGAGTAATCGCCCAAAAATATGAGAGATTAGTAACGGATGTCTTTTTTAGTCCTTTAGTTTTGCCTTTCGTTTCCTTTTCGTTTTCGATATTAACTTTATCTTGTCATAAATAAGTATGTGCATCTTTCAAGGTTTTCGAGAGTGAAAAGAACGTTGTTGTCAACCAACTTTATCTTCCGGCATCCTGCTCCTGTCGGCTCGTTTAAAACCGAATATTTCAATGTCCAACAAGAGGACATGTTTCTAATTTCCTTAAGTCTAGAACTATGTTTTCCATGATCAAAGCGAGAGGAAATCAAGAGAAAAAGTACGTTTACTTTCAATCAAAGCAGCAAATTGAATGTTTGATACTTGAAAGGTTTTGTACATCGAACCTACATCTTCGCATTCGACTGAACCTTCGTTCGGTCGCTAATTGTAATTAGCGTTGCTATTGGTACTGTCGTCGTTGTTGTGGTGGTTACTTTAGCCGCGCCGCTGTGGCAACTGATACTTCGAATGCTTGAGTGAGGCCAGCAGAGCGCTACTTAGCCACACAGACAGTCAGTCAGTGAGAGTCGTACGCTTTGTGTCAGTCGTTGTGCTTTTGGAGAGTTTTGTTTCTATGGTTAAGTTTTAGTAAGTTTTTTCATTCACACAAAGCATTTTAACTTAAAGCTATTAGTTACAGACGAGCGTTGCGTCAAGTGCCTGTGTGTATTATATGTATATTATTATTGTTTTTTTTTTCTTTTTTTGTATAATTAAATTGCTATACGCAGACGGCTAATAAATAATAAATGTAACACTTTTTCTCTATTTTTCCATTTCAGTATCGAACAAAAGCAACTATTGTGTTCATTGTAGCCAAATCGAATTGCTGGGATTTATATTAGCTGCAAGAAGCGCAAACATACAAACATTGTAATTAGATTTTGTTAATATATCTTCACATACCACGTACTGATTAAACCAAAAAAAAAAAAACAAAAAAAATGACTTCCACCGAAACACGTTGTGGCCTCACCTCCAGCACCCGTCCATCCAGCCGAGTCCTAAAACCACCAGGTGGCGGTCATTCGAATATATTTTCTGAGCCTGAAGTTGCTGTTAATGCGCCACGTCCCAAATATAATCAACAAAACTCATCGAATATGAATGCTTGCATGAATTCAACGGATCCCAATAAAAAAGTTGAGAAACTACGTGAAGAGATAATACATCACAAGGAAGCGTCACAAACGGAGGTGGAGACACCATCCGATAAAACTTCTAGCGGTATTGCTACCACACCCATTGGCGGTGAGACGGCAAGTAAGGCACGTAACGGTGGTGTTAGTGGTGGTAATGGCAATGATCAAGCTACGCGTGGGCGTGTGCCACCAGGTGGTTTCTCGTCGGGCGGTTTCTGGTAAAGTGCCGGTTGCGCACCTCCAACAAAAACAAGAAGTTGCGATAACAGCGCTTATAAATTTATATACATACTTACAAGCATACAATAAAAACATGCAAATGGCAACAGAAAAAATATTAAAAAAAAAAAAAAAGTAAATAAGTTTATTTTTAAAGCATTCAAAAAAAAGTAATTGTAACAAGAACCAACAAAAGCATTTACTCTTACCAAGTATTTGCTGCTTCTATGTATTATCTACAAATATACCAACAACAAATTCATGAAACTTAAATTACAAAAAGCGCTGTTAAACAGTGTGTATGACAACAAATGAAACACAGAAATTCACAAATTTCAAATATACATATTATACATACTTACTTCCTTCCTACTTATACTCTATATAAAATATATGTATGTATGGCCTTTTATGTGACTAAATTATTATAATTATTAGCATAACAAAAAACAAAAATACATAACACGACAAAGTAAAGCAAATGTATCTCTCTTGAAATGAAATAAAAGCGCGGAGAGTGTGTGCGTGCGGCGCACAGTGGGGAATTTCGAAGGTATTTCTTGCCTTTATGATATATCAAGGCAACGGAGAGGAGAGCACTAACTATATGGAAGAAAGTAATTGTCGAGAATTCACATAGATATAACGAACGGTTTTGCCGTTGAGCCATCTACGGTGCCCACATATATGATTTTTCCGGAAAGTAATTTTAAATAAAAAAAAAACCAGCGCAGTATGCCTTCGATCTGGCAACTACTTATTTGGACAAAATAATTTGTTCTGCTGCTTTTCGACCCTTTACTCCAGACAAAATTAATAACTTTTCTACAGTTTGGAGATTTCATTATTATGTAGTTAATACCAGTTAAATCTGGCATGGCTTAGCTTTCTTCGTTGCATTTGATGACATTGTATTGTTATCCAAATTCCCCACTGTAAGGTACAGACTATTTACCATTTTTTCGCATTTGTATAAGCAAACATTTTAATATGCTTTAAAACATCAAACAAGTGACTACACTACCGATTACTCTAATTCACCTACATAGTAAATTTGTTATGTGAATATATTTATTTTTGGACTTTGTTGTGGTCGTATTTTCATTGACAAATGTATGCAAACTCTCGACAATGCTGCTTTCGCACGCTCGCAATCTTTCGCTTTTTGTACTTACCATTAATATTTAACCGATTTAATTTTATAATTTGTATTACTATATCTACTATATGTATTCTGTATGTTATATATACGTGAATTAACCAATTTCTATATGTAAATTGGATACTTATTGCATTTTTTGGGATAAACATAAGAAAAAAGAGAGATTACCCATTTGGAAAATAAAATATTTATTGCTTAAAATATATAATAATTTAACTTTTTTTTCTCAAACATGTATAAGACAAATATAAGTTTGTTTTTTATATCCCAAAAAAAATGTTTTGTTCTTTCAAAAGTCAAGTCTGGCCATGAGAATCAGCACTACAATTCCCCTTAAAGAGTGTTCTAATAATAAGTTTTCGCAATACCTGCGCATCTGAATAGCGCACAGTCTGGTGTAGAGTTCAGTAGTCATATGACCCATTTGATGACTTCATTTAGTCACTGCAAGTACCCTCACGATATATAGATTAGTTGAGAAAACTTTTCTGGGAATTCTGTTTTTCAAAGTTTCTAGGTAAATACAACTACAAAAAAAGCTTAACGTTGGCCCGCAAAATACCTGGGTGGTCGGTGAGCATGTGTGGATTAAGAGGCGAACGATCAAAACCCCGTGGTGTTTAACGAGAAATGCAACAGGGTATTGTCTTAGTCCCGCTTTCGTTTAATTCCTACATACTGAAGCTCCCCTCAACACCAGATTATGTTAAACTACGTGTTTTCTTGAACTCCCATTAGAAGAGCCTGATGACAATTTACAGTGAACTTGCCCATTAGGCAGGGCGAAGCACTGCTAACAACAACAACCAGAGGGTATCTCGTTCGTTTCTTACACAGATGATTGTATAGGGCTTTCGAAGACGAATCTGTTATCTATGTCGATGGTACCAATCTATGGTCTGTCCCTCGCCCCCACAATCTTAGGGGTAACGTTTGATGACATGTCCACTTTTGCTGCGGATATAACTGTGTTAATGATATGATATTTACACATCTATTGATTATCCTAAAACTCTGAATCTATTTTTTGTTTGTTTTATGATTGCTGTTTTGATATTACGAAATTTCTGATATTGATATTACTATCCATACCCAAAAATAACGGAGTTATATAAATTTAGATGTAAGAAAAGGTGTCACGGTAGAGCAACACAGTCTCAAACTTAAGAGAAATATTGTAGTTTCGAATTAGAGTTCTAATATAGTTCTCTAATCTAAAATCACATTAGAGACCAATTAGAATTTCACATAAGAATTCGATTAGATAGCTAAACTTTTTCTCGATATCTAGAAATTCTTTACATATTGACTCTTTTTCTAATCGTCCTCTAGCCTAAATGTTTGCTGGGTACTCCGAGTCGATTTTCAACGTTCTAGCATAAATACTTCCAGAAATATGGACTACTAGAAAATCTAATTTCTATGGGATGTGTCACGCCCACATCATCCAGTAGTACAGATTGTAAATCTAAACCTTCTTCGGTACACACAAAAAACATGGTGATCAATATCGGTCTAGGCTTTTGGAACGAGTTTAATAACAATGGACCTCATTTATTGATTGATATTGGTTTCAAATGTGAGCAGAAAATGGGAAGCGAATACAAAAGCATCAATCAGAAGTAATTTATAATAATATACTTCAGTATCGACATTTCTTTTTATTGAAAATTAAAATACACATTCCAGCTGCTTCATTTATCAAACTATAACTACAAATTGGAGTTGAATAACTCATTAAATCTATAGAATTTTGTTCTTTCTGTTAGTTTAAAATATAACATACATATAACGGTTTCAATGTCATATGCTAATGTACGACTGTTATGATTTTTTTAACAGCCTCTCATTTACATATTTACATAGTTTTTTTTTTCTTATCTTCATTTTGTTTTATTTATTTTTCTTTATTTAGCATATTACTAAGTATTTACGTTTAAAACCAGTTTTTCGCAGTTTGTGAAACTAAATCAAAAATTAAAATAAAAGCTTATGGTGGTTTCACTTTCTTGAATTAATTTGTTATTTTTAACTTTCAATTTAGGTTGGAGTTATTGGTGCGTTTGTCGTATCGCTGTGGTCGTGTTCTTAACGTAAGAGAAAAACCTAGATGCAATTGGTCGATAAGATACGTTACGGATAGCGAATTCATACAAGGTGGCGTTATCCAATCAGCTGATAGCTATGTACGTTTTGCTGAAATGTTGACACTACATATTACGTCGCCGTACGATTTTGACATTAGTCCTGCGAATTACAAAAACAACATAAGGTTGGTCGAATCAGCTGTTTTATAAGGTTACGGATAACGCACCAATAAATAACTCCAGCTTTAAGTAACTACTTTATATAGGATAAACAAATTTCTAAAAATATATTAATTTTTTTTTTTTCATAAAATAGAAATGTACATTTATTGTGCGTTTATAAAATCTTGTGTTATTTTGATGATCAACATTTTTTTTCTTTTTCTAGAAATTTCTTCAGAGCAGCGCACCTCAACAAACACTAAGGGCCGCTTTCATAAAAGCCGGTAACCGCTAACCAGAGTTTAATTGACGTATTTTGTATGGTTAGCTGTCAAATTAATCGCCGATTAGGCTTAACCGGCTTTTATGAAAGTGGCCCTAAATTTCGCTCTCAATCGGATTAAAATATGCTGTGTTCCAATGGGCAATGATCCAAAGTCGGATAAAAATTTAACATACATTTGCATCTTAAACTTTTATCCGGCCCATTGGAACACAGCAATTATTTAAATACTCCTGTATTTGATTGTTGTTTTGGCTATCGATTATTTTTATTCACAATTCATCCAGTTTTTACGTTAATAGTTAACATACGTATACATTTATTATTTTCTATTTTAATTTACTACTTAATAATACCACCCTATCTACAAAATTGGTGTGTACATTATATATATGGATATTACCAGTGGTTCACAGCGAAGTTCATAAGCGTCCCGGGGACGATCAAATTGTTTGGCAGAACTGTTTATGTGTATGCGTGTCGTGTGCTTGTCGCTTGCCCGCACACGTTCAAACAGAAACCGTCAAACGCCATTTGCGTTGAGAGTTCGTAGTGATCGGACGTAAATATGTCTTCATCGGATGACGATTTTTTTACTTGCAACTGCAGCTTTATTAAAAAAGAAGAAAAAGAAGGGTAAAAAATGGGTATGGATGAACAATATTCTTCCAGCTTTACTTTCCATAAAGTTGGTAAGCATTGATAAACTTCAATAAATTTTAATATACATTCTTTTTCGTCCGCGCAAGTGTTCATTTTGAATATCAACTCAAAACTAACACACTACAGTTTGTCAAACAAACGCGGCACGCTCAACAAAACGAGCGTCAACGCAGAAAAATCAAAAATTTTTGATTTTCATCAAACAGAGCCGACAACAAGTACGTGTGACACGAGGACCGTCTTCGGCATCACGAACACAAAAATTCTGCCAAACAATTTGATCGTCCCCGGGACGCTATAGAGTGCTATCGTATCGATACTCACAAAGTTTCTCCAAACAAATATTTTTTTCGGCTCGAATATAATAAACATACCTCGACTTCGAAGATGTCTTTTTTAGTTGTTGCATAGTGTTATTTACCAATTCACCTCATATTTACATTCTATTATGTATACATACATATGTACTTTTTTATGTAATTTATAATTGTTTTATCTTTTCTGTTGTATTAACTACAGCAACAACTTGCTCGCCAGCTGCCAATTTCTTTTGTTCCGCTTGATGTAAGTAGGCGCGTGTCAGTTGAACGATCTGTATCAAACCCACGAAAATATTAACAGAGAACAAACTGTAGTTTTTGGGAACAATGACCAATGAGTAACGTGACCAAATTATACCGGTCGCCGCAAGTGATGCACATTGTGGAATCGAAAGAGTTTCCGCCGGACGAGCCAAATCGCCTAGACTGGCTATAACAAGAGACTGGAAAGAAATGTAAATAGAGATAGTAATTCAAATAATTTCAGAAGAGCAATAGATACATTACATATTTTAGATTACAGAGGCTGATTTCAGAGGACAAATTTTTAAAAATATCCTGCAGACGAAAAATAAGTTGAAATCTTCTTATCACAAAAAAACTTTAAAACAAATCAATAAAACCAATCAATAATGCCGCGAGCCTTTTGCAACGACTGTTCTCTCTTCTAACAACCAATTACCTGGAATTGTTGAACAAAACCTGGCTCGACAATTGCGTCGATTGCATTTTATTTTGGTATTGTGTAAATTGATCGAACAAAAACTGCACCAGTTTGAATGGTTCGCTCAACTGCAATTAGTAGCTTTCTTGTTTGCTTACATCTCTAGATACTCATTTATATATTTTTTATTTTAATTCAAATATTTTACTTAAATACTTATTTTTTTTTAATTTCGAGACTTGGTTAACAATTGGTATTGATCGCCACTCACAATAGGTGTCAAAATGCCTTTTAATTATAACGTTCGTATCTGGTACTGTATGATGTGCGGTTAAATATTCTTAAGACCCCGAGCTGCGTGAGCTGCATGGAGGATGACGAGGTGGAATCATCAAATCACTTCATGCTTAGTTGTCCAGCGTTTGCTAGGACCAGGCGCAGGCATCTCGGTTCGAATGTTCTTACATAGGTCTCCGGAGGACGTGTCGAGGATCGATGTGTACCAAATCTATATTGTCGGGTGCAGTGAAATAACGCCCAAGGAAATAACGCCCATGGACGTTATTTCCCATTCAAAAAGGAAATAACGCCCATGGGCCTTATTTCCTTTTTAAATGGAAATATCGCCCATCTGCAAAAGGAAATAAAGCCCATGGCTCTTATTTCCTTTTTAAAAGAGAAATAACGCCCATAGGATTTTACGCGAGCAACACGAACTATTGATTAGCATTTTTTTCACAAATTACCCTGTGAGAAAAGAGTGGGAAACGTGGCACGCGGAAAGACATCACCGTGGCGGTAGCCACGGCTATGGCACACACCCGGAGTTGGAATGGCGTAGCCCAGGGTTATTTTTTGAAGCGCGGCCGAAGGCCGCCTACGCGGAAAGGTGTCCTGCACATAAAAAACGTGGATGGGGCCCCGAATTGGGGATCTGACCCCGGACAATTTTCGGTTTTTCACTAATAACTTTTCACAGAAACAAAATATTGCTTTTCCCCCTTCGGATTATAGTTACGGAGGCCCGATCCACGATTTTTAGGTGCAGAACACCTTTCCGCGTAGGCGGCCTTCGGCCGCGCTTCAAAAAATAACCCTGGGCTACGCCATTCCAACTCCGGGTGTGTGCCATAGCCGTGGCTACCGCCACGGTGATGTCCTTCCGCGTGCCACGTTTCCCACTTTGGTTAACGTGAAATTTGTGTGTAACTATTCAATAAAATACAAAAAGAATTAGAATATTATTGTTTCATTAAAAAAAATGAAAGAGCAATAAGGCCTTTAAGACTTTATTTCTCTTTCGAAGTGTAATAAAGCCTTTTTTGAAATAAAGGCCTTATTTCACTTTCAATAGTGTAATAAGGCCTTAAAGGGCTTATTTCACAAGGCGATATTGCACCCCGCCTTATAAAAACATAACAAATATGTTCAAATTTATTGAAATAAAGAAAACCATATACTTAATTCTTCAATCAGCTTGTTTTAATTCGTTTTTAACGTCCGTGGGCTTTATTTCTCTTCGAAAAAGTAAATAACACCCATCAGCAAAAGGTGATAACACCCATGGGCTTTATTTCCTTTTTAAAAAGGAAATAAGGCCCATGGGCGTAATTTCCTTTTTGAGTGGGAAATAACGCCCATGGGCGTTATTTCCTTGGGCGTTATTTCACTGCACCATATTGTCGCTACACAGCGATTTTCCAAGCAACCTTAGGTTAAGATAGTGGCATCACAGTGCTATTCCCTAGTGGAATAGCGGCCACCTTTCCTAACCTAACCTAACCTAACTGTATGAGATAAAAACCGTGTAGCTCTAATACTGCTGTTGTTGTTATAACGATGCTTCAGCCTGGCTCTACGGCCTACTCTATCAAAGAGATTGTACCGCATGCCGGGCAAACATTCGACATGTAATAGCTTATTCTGTTACAGTATTCAACACGAAGTTGGGCCAGCATGACTCTTGCCTCGCGTTCTTCTTCTGCAACAGTTGAAGCTAAGGCTATACCGTTTGGAGACACCACCAGAGTTCTAGCTCCATCCCTAATAAATACTTTCAACTGTCTACTTTAACATGGCGTTGTCATTGGTGGTGGCAATTGTCACCAGTGCATTACTTGGCAACCCATCCTGAACCGGTTCTCATTCGGATAGTCCTAAGATAGTTTTCTGAAGTGGATAGTTGGGTTCTGCTTGTGGATGAGTGATTATCGATATCCGTTACTTCATAGTAAGCGGTACAGAAAGCGTCACGAAGTGGATAAATCAAGACAGTCCCTTTTGGAGACCGGTTCGCAATTTTACTGCAGGTTTGTGCCATTCACTGGGTTAGAGATGACAAAGGAGTTCACGGACTCTGTGGGGATGTTGTTGAAGACCAATCGATGCAACTTTGGACCAAACGGGGATGATATGTGTTGCCGGATTTCATCATAGTGCTTATAGCGATGTTTGTATCCTTACTTTCCAGGGAGGCAGATTTTATTCGAGAAGGTGCTTTTTTGAGTGTTTGGCGGCTTGTAACAATTGAAGGGAATTGCCTAATGTGTATAATTAAACCAGTGGTAGAATTCTTTAACTTATAACGATGGGATTTTTCGAGATTTTAAGTAACGATTTTGTTGCTTGCATTGTCAACTGAAGACGTTAGTGGAAGAAGGGGCTATGTCGCAAAACCACTCAAACTCTATTTCTTCCATTGGTGGATAGTCTTTATGCATATAAAGATTTCTGGCTTATCAGATAACCGCTATCATGAAAATTTAAGAAAATAAATCATGGATGAAGGGGCTATGTACACAAGTTTTCAATACGAATTGTGGAAGAAGGTGCTATGTAACATGTTTATGTGTAAATTTATGTCTTTTATTTCTCCCCTGATATGAAAATATACAACGTCTTACACTGATTTACATAATTTTCATGCAAGTTCCTTTCAACAGGTTTGATAGAACTTCAAATTTTTTTGCTAAACTTTGAAGTCGATTTTCTCGTTTCACTCAAAGTGCGACATAGCCCCTTCTTCCACTAACGTCTTCAACTATATTATTCACTAACTTATCTATAACGATTCAAGAAGATTCCTCATGCCACGACAAAATGATCAAATGAAGGGCTCAGAACCAAAAATTGATTTGAGATATTCAAGTTTAAAATTTACTGCCTTTTGAAAATTCTATGTAAAATCTGGGTAGGGCATTTATTGCATGGGAAATAGATGGCACTACAATATCCGAAATGACTCGGATCTCTTTGCCAACAAATAAACACCATATTTCACTATACAAATATGGGAATAACTCAATTTCAAAAAAAATTTCACTTATATCCTTTTGGTTCTGAGCCCTTCAAATGTATTTAATAATATCAATATCAATATAATACAAAAAAAATTGTATTTCTCACTAACAACCTCAAATTATCTATTGTTTACTTAGCGACGCATCGCACGAATGTCGATATATGTATGTAAATTGGTTAGTGAATGCCGAAATCGTTATAGTCATCGTTAAGATAAAATTTCGTTTGCGAATTTCGCTGTGATAGTTAATGAATTCCACCACAGACGCGCTTAAGAGGTTCTAATCATAAAGTGAGTGCTTTGATAATAAAGTATGCAACAATTTCCAAAACAATTTATGCCCTCAAATTAAAACTGATAACAGAAATGACAGATAGAGAGGTGCTCGTTAAACATATTTAAATATTTTGCGCTTTTGTACAACTGCACGCGAATATATACTGATGTCTATACATTCATACACACATGCACTTTTGTGTTTATATATGTATATGTGCGGCTCTCTAGCTGATTATGTAAGTCCTTTAAAGATTTATCAGACAGGGCCCGCATTCATCACCTTCTAACTTACCCATTTGAAAACAGGAGCCCAGAAGAACACTGTTTTAGGTCCTACAAAAAATTAAAACAAAAAATGATTTCTAAAACTGGAACTAATAAATATTTTATGTCAAATTGCACTTACCAGCTGGATGCTGCCACAATGGTCTCAGTTTCGCTGGCACATATTTATCCGCGGAGCCAACCAGTGCATTGTAAACTTTACTTGGAAATCCTTTGGCAACGGTAGTGGTTGGTGGCGGTGGTGGTGGTGGAGGTGCTGTTGCTTGTGGTGCAGAGGAAGCCATCTTGTTTTTTATAGTTTTCTATTCACTAATTTTACTGTTATTGTATTTTGGATATGATGCTTTGTACTTGTTAACAATTTGTAAATATGTTTTATTCTAATTTGTTATCTAAGGGTCAGGTACTAATCGTTCTAACACTGAACACGAACCACTGACTATAGACTTCCTCACCGTTGACTACACAGTGAAGAACTGAAAGCTAAAATAAAAATAAGAAATATATATAAAATATGGAAATGAAAATTGAAATAGAAAAAAAGGAAAACACAAAAAGCACAATAAATATACATATAAGATTGTCCAAGTTCGAGTGAAAGTGAATATTGTATACCCAGCTGTGGGCTGCAATCGATTATTGAAAGAGAGAAAACATTCATAACAAGGACCACAAAAGGTAATGGCTATTATAGAACAATCTAGAAGTAACTGCATAAAGTAACGTTTGTTCGAAAATAACTATAAAGATGCCAAAAAAATGATAATCAACTTAAAAGCGTACAATGTTTACTCCAAAATGTTCAGACAATCGAGGTAGCGCCGCTCCCACATGCCATTTGGCGAATTTACTGGGGAACGAGGTGCATATGGTATTATAGCTTTTTACATACAAGGAGGGCTTTTAACGACATAAGGGAAAAGAGACATGTGTTGGGTTCCATGTATAAAAGTACACACTATACTTGAGTTGAAACTGGGATATTTGTATGAAATTTTATATAGAGGTTACTTTCTGAACAAGGAAGGTTAACACTGAAAATAGATGATATCGGATGATAATGTTGTCCCACAGCTCCATTTAAAGTATAGAAAATTTCGAAAAACATATAACCACTCATTCATTCATTAATCGAATTATGCAACCAAAGTTGTAAATTTGTAAGCAATACTCACTTAGTCAAAATTTTACAAATTTTTTACAATATTGAAGGAATTTTTACTTAAAACTGTCTATTGTCAGAATACTAGGAAAGGACAGTTTTCAGCGGAGTTTGCTAGTTTTCTCTATAATGTGCCATAAACTAAAGGCTCAATTATTATTTATGATCCAACTATAACAGGTCGTAGCAGCTCGACAAACATACAGCCACACAAAAATTTTCAATGTACATATTTTGTTTTTCTAATTTGTGAGCTTATAGTCAAAATCGTACTGACAAATGGTTTGACTGTCAAAATTCGAGAAAAAAATAAAAATCAGCTGGCTTATCAACACGACCTGTATTATTGGATTGGTTATTATTATTGTTTGATCTAGGGCTGTTTTCTCAATGCTCGGGTAACGCTAATCAGCATTTTAAGAATACTGCAAGAGTATAGAATGTTGAATACTTTTAAATAGAAGTTGTGGTTGCTAACGATACTATTAAAGGACGCCGTTAGAAGCGAGCGAATATGCCGTTTTTATATTAGCACAGCTGGGTATACAAAAGAAAATATATGACCGCTACGGAGAGGCTCGGCACTCGGAACATGCGTGACAGTGACGCGTTTCTAATTTCTAGAGAGCGAGAACTTTACAAGTGCACTCTTTCAGACAAAAGAGAGCGCTGTCGTTGAGTTCGCAAGTGGGTGGTTGGGTTGTAATTTGTTAAAGTATTTCACTGTCAATGAAACAATAAAAGATAAACATGCACGTGCACATGTAAAATTAAACTGCATTCATACCTATCTATGTATGTGAGAGGTGGAAGTCATATTCTGGGGGCCGTTCATTAGTACCCATTTTTTAAAAATGTATGCAAGCTCACCAACTATACGTTAATTAACATTGCACTTTTATTATTAAAAACTAAATATGTATACCACTTTGCAAAAGTATGAATACTTTTCACTATTCCGAAGTGAAAGCAATATCACTACGTCATCTTTGATCACTACCGTCCAGAAAATGCCAAGGACTGGTTAAGGCGTCGAGTTATTGGGTCCTGGTTATACATAATACACTCGCTCTTTTCAAACACGCGATTTCTCTCACTCTCTATTTACATATTACATGTGACGTCGATGCTCAGCTGATTGGGCGGAAAACACCTCCTACGTTTTCACATTTCATTCTCAACCTTGCCCTTGATCGACAAATAATGAAATACACAACAACAAACTGCTCTGCCATTTATTTACTCACTCGACTCGCACATACATATGTACATACATAGTACATATATAGTACATATATGTACCTTCAACAAAATGTAGAGAATCGTACAAACAAAACAACTCAACAAATGCTTTTGGCTGCCAATTTCCGTGAATAAAAATAACAAATTTAAACTAAATGCATTTCAAACAGTGTTGGGCAAACCAATAGACACATTTTATAGCATAAGTTGAGAGTTGTCGCAGTGAAGCACCAAACTAGTCAGGAAACATACCAGTCAGTGACGAAGCCACTATTTTGGGAAGGGGGGGGCTCGAACTTTATTTTTATAAAATTTCGAGGACATTTTTTATCCATACTTCCTGAAAAGTAAAACTTTTTGGATTCCGAAGAGGGGAAGGGGGTTTGGACCTGCATCCAGGATCTTGGTAGGGGGCCTCCAAACTTTTTTTTTAATAAAATTTCGAGGACATATGTATTTTATCCATAGTTCCTGAAAAGTATAACTTTTTGGGTACCGAAGGGGAGAGTTTCGACCCGAATCCAGGATTATGGAAATGGAATCGTTTTGAAATTTCGATACATATTTTATCCATAGCTCCTGAAAAGTTGAACTTTTTGGATTCCGAGTCAATGGATTTTGGGATGGCAGCGCCCAATTTTTCTTAAGAATTTTCGAAGACATTTTTTATCCATAGTTCCTGAAAAATATGACTTTTATACAACGATCTAGTACTTTGTTACTGATACCGAACTAATCAAAATTAAACCTGTGCCAGTAAAAACAGAATTAAATATTCAAAATGAGGCAGACTGCTAGACCAATCAAAACTTTTTTTGTCGTTCTCAAATAACCAAAATGCTTCACAACTTAGCCGCGCCAGTTAGATTCAATCGTTTATAAACAAAATAATATAAGACCGATAAAAGTCTTGAAAACTTGCACGATTTTCTTATTCAAAATCGCCAGAAAATTTTTAGTTTGGTCTAATTTTTTAAGTCGACTTAAGTTGTTATAATAAAACGAAACAGATATTATCATAGAACTCTTCACCATTCAGAATGATGTTAGCTATCGGCAAACCAGTACACATACATATCTATACCACTATTAGTTTATTAGAAACTATTTTACAACATCCATTCAAAATTGCAATGACTTTCACAAACTACAAGGCTAGTCTAGTCTAGGTTTGGACTGATCTCATTTCTTTGGAACTTGATTTATTTTTACGCCAATAGTTTCGCCAAAAGTCAGTCCAATCATGCAAAATCTAGACTAGCAATGCTAGATCCAAGAAATTAATATTAAGATCTTTTGGAGTATTTTATCCATGATCCAGTAATACAAGGCGTAGCAGCCTGACAAACATACAGACACACACAAATTTTCCATATATTTTGTTTTTGTAATTTATAAGTTTATTGTCAAAATCGCACTGACAAATGAGTGTACTGTCAAAATTCGTGAACAAATACAAATCAGCTGGTCTATTAACACGACCTGTATAATTAGATCATGATTTTATTATTTTGAAAAATAATTTCAATATAACTTTCACAAATTTTTTTATTTTTATTTGGTTCAGTTTAATGTTCCATGTGCGCACCGCTAATTTAAAGCCCTCGTGGTGCCGCCACATCAACAAATGGGTAAATAAATTGTAAAAAGCATGAATGCACAACGGAAATTAAAAAACTGTAAATCACTTTAGTTCATTAGCACTTAAACTAGACGCCCAGTTGACCCAATTATATTTGTGATTTTTATTTGAAATGCAACGATAACTGTTTCAATAAACTTTTAAGGTTAAAATAAAAGACCGACGGTTTTAATTAGTGCAAAATCATAATCCATTAGAATAAACTTACATACATTCCAGCACAACACTCAAATAATAACTAAATTTGCCATTCTCACAGTAAAGCCACTGCCTACAATCAACAACAACACTTTTGCTAACGTCAGACGAAATTCGTATATAAAAGAGATATAAAAAAAATCGAATAAATGAGCGAAAACGCGCCAAGGAAGTTGTTTGTTTTGTTGCAAAAAAAAATAGTCAAAATCTCAGCGATAACGTTTCCAACTATGTATTTTTGGTTGCCAAAGTAAGTTTTTGTGGTTTTTGCGTTTTATAATTAACAAAAATAATCGAATTCACGATTGATTTAAACCAGATTCGTATTGTCTTGTACATACAAATGTTTATAATAAAGACGTTCCGAACATTTTACTCAGCATGTTATGAATCATTCGAACATTCGTACGGTTAGTAGCGTAGAGTACGTGATTTCCGACGGAACTGATTTCACCATAGAAAGCTGAAAATAACTGCTATTTTCATTGCATTTATAAATGTTTTCACCATACACAGTTAAAGCTAAATGGCAGTTAAACTGACAGAGATCCATTGGCTATCTGTCATATGAGGTGTCAGTTAGTGCTAACTGAAAATGATTTTTAATAAATACCTTCAGTCTCCGCAGTGAGTTAAAATTTTTTAAATCGTATGACAAAAAGCCACCAGCGTCTGACAGCTTAAAATGGAGCTAAAAGAAAAGCTTTGGTGCCTATCTCTAAATTTTATTATTCTATTCTAATAGCAAGTTTTAAGAATAAAGTATAAAAAAGAATTATTGAAAAATAAAAACATAAAAAACCTAGTAAAAATTATTATTCTTGGCATTGAGCTCAGTTACAGTCTTGGGGAGCTTAATGTGTCGAAACATACCTTCCAATAATATAATTTGACCATAAAACGACCTTCAACAATTGCTTCATATAACGGACACCCTGTTATGGCGGTTGGGGTTCCTTTTGTTATGCTAGCCTCAAGTACAACGTATGCCATGTAAATAGATCCCGACTTTCTTAGCAATCTTCAAAGTTGTATATTTTCTACCATTAAAGTACAATAAAAAGAACTCACTTTTAAATTTCTCATGAATTGTTAGCTAATTAGTAAATTCCACTGATTACCCCTACAGTTCCTTCCAGATGTTTTTTGGTGAATTGAATAAGTTTTATCTTGGGAGCAACTTTTTAATTGTAAGGTAGATATACTAGAATAACAAAAAAAGTTATTATGTACTACTTTGCGGTAAACTTTATAATTTTTTGCGAAGATAGCCTTCTGAGAGACTTGTATACATTTTTAATTGACATTTAAATGAAATTTCATTAACATTTGTTTGAATTTCATTCGACACATAAAAACAGCTCAAGAACACTAAAAGTTGGGCTTGAAAGAATGTTAAAGAAACTAAGAAACAAGTATGTGAAAAGACAGCTTTATAGTGATCGGCAAAAGAGAGGCCCCAGGTGTTGGTGGTATTGCAGTCAGAAAGCGATAAAAACAACTTTCAATGTGGCATCAAAATTTAATGGTCTTCTGCTCTTTGGCTTAGATTGCTAGATAAAGCTCTTTCAATTTCAAATTTTCTTTATCATTCGCGCATGTCAAATATATAACATTCGTTACATCCCTAATGAGATATGAATGTGTGTAAATTATTGTACAAATGCCCTGCCAAAAATACTATTAGTCTTAAATGAGTTGGAGATTAGTCACAGACGAACATATGACTAATAGCACTTTTCATAGTAGTAATGAGCTGATTTTCTATTGGAGCAATTTAATATGCCGACTTCGAACGAGATCCAGAAATAGACTCAGAGGGTTGCTGACCAGTGCCGAAGAGCGACCCCGTTTCGATGTCCTACCAGTGCATTCATCGCCAGCTCGTTTTCAACAGATTCCCTATCAGATAGTTTAGGATTAGTTCTGATAGTGGATAAGTGATATATCTAGCCACAAGTCCATGCAATACACATATTGCTCGAGTTGTTTATTTGTACTCACCTGATTAGAGATCTTGAACTTCTGTGTATCAAGCTTTTACATTTCGCTGATACATAAAATGTTTGTATGTATGTACATAAAGCCACATACCTATTCTTTTGTAAATATGTATGTATGTATGTATATGTCCTGCTTTGGCTGGCTGTTACGTACATTAGAGCGTATCGCGAGTTATGGGACAAAACGTCTATGGTTGAGTGGAAGATCATCTTATGAAAAAAATAAATTGTCTTTCCCTACAACTTTTATTAGATCTTCGTTTTTATTTTTAGTTAATTATGTTAGATTTGAACTTCGGTGTACTCTTCGGTATCTATAGTGTGTCGGAATTTACGAATTGGCCAAATGAACAGCTCCTTCAGGATTGGTAATAACCTTTCCTAGTCATTCGAAACCAAACTATGCCTTAGCTTGAGACTCCGTTAGGATTGCAAAGGGCCTCAGACCTTCGTAACCAAACGAGGTCCTACCTTGAGCCTTTATTAGCTTAACGCTGGAGAAGATAATTCGAAAAGTGTTGAAGTTTCCAGTACTCGAGTTAAATTCTCAGGGATTCACGGCTCTTGGAATGGTTTTCACGTCCTGAAAATGCCTCGCGGATCCAGTATTTTGGGAAGGGAGGGCCCAAATATTTGTATCCAATTTCAAGGCATCTTTTATCTACACTTCCTGAAAAGTATGACTTACCGCCCCTAGCTCCACTATATATTCTCTGCTGTAATTTATTTCATTCTCTTTTCAACGTGGCAGTTAATTGGTAACGTCTAGTTTCTATAAAATAAATCACATAAAAATAAAAAAGCTTAAAGCTTCACTCTCTAATTTAGTTGTTTGTTTTATTTTTTAAACTTTATGAGACCATACAAAAATTTAGTTCTCTGCTTTATTTTTTATGCTTTGTTGATATTGTAGTGCACGTGCAATTTGGATAACTTGTGTGAGAGCTATAAACACATTTACCGAAAATAAAGACCAATTTTTGGGAATAATAACCAGCGACCAGCGTGACCAAATGAGTCCGGTTACAGCTAAAGTGACACACTGATTGACAGACAACAAATGTGCAGGACGTTTCATATCTCCAATGCCAGCTAAAACGAGTGTCTGAAACCATTTTAAAGTGTTCAATGAAGAGTTGAAATGTCCAAACGGGATACCATACATACCCATTTACCAATCGGTGCCCAGAAGAAAATCGTTTTCGGACCTAAGAAATCATACAATTATGTAAAAAAAAAATCATTTTTGTTTCATTTCTGCCATCACCTGCTGGATGTTCCCACAATGGACGCATTTTCACTGGCACATGTTTATCCACTGCGGCAATCAACCCAATGTAGAGGCGCGACAGTGGTCCAACTTTTCCGCTCATTAGGTAAAATTTTGAATTGGTCGTTTGTTTTTAATTTTTTTGTTTCCAATCAAATTTATTTGCAATATGAAATTTTGAAAGTAAAGTGAACGAAATATTTATATATCCGAATGAGGAAAATAAGCAAGTGATGTGTCTATAACATACCGTACGAAATCTTTGATTTCCAATTACCAATATTGTTAATTGTCGCTTAAACACGTTCTCGGCGTTGCCTAATGCCAATTGGAAACACCAGGGGCAGCACAGTCCATTATACGTATATTTTTTCCAACATAGGGTGGACCTTTGCTGTAAATATGAGCGTTGTTGTTGGTGTACTTTGTCCAACCTATACCACCCACTACAAGAAAACCCACTATATGGAGTCGGCTTGTCTGGGAACTCGTGCGATCTCGAAAGTTGCTTAGACGTACTTCCTGATATTTACGGCGCTATACCATTTGACATAGTCGTTTTAATTTTGTAGGAAAACAAAAGCTATTCCGGTTAGCCCTGTAGGTTACGGGATCAGAATATACCCGAAATAGGTATGCCTGCCAAGCTGGCAGAACAACGATCACCAGGAGTTATTGAAATTTACTGTCCCCAATATGATCCCAGTGAAATCCACCCTGGGTCAGTTTCATTTTCAATGGTGAATTAAATGTTAAATGTTTTTTCTTTTATTTATTAAAATTTTTGGATATTTAACTTTAAAATTAGATTAGTTTTAATTGTTTTGTTCTAAGCTTATTTGTTTCGTATACTAAATATGTATGTACTAGGTGTAAGCATACTGGGTGTTTTGTAGCAACTTCAAAGATTTTAATGCTGTTCGCTATGGCTTAACTAATCACGAAAAACAGCAGAATAAAGAGGTCAATTAGTTTGGCCACCTTTATTACTTGACGTAGAAGTAGTGTTTATTAGGGCAACTGAAAATTTTATAGCATATTGTGTGCTGTAATGTCCATATCATTGACGCTAGTTTAATGTTGTATGTCCACTAAAGTGAGCATCGGGAATCGGTTCCGCTTTGAGACGTCTGCTTCAGCTCTCATGCTGACGCAAAAAAGTTCTTCAGCATAACGGCTAATAATGATAAACTCGGAGACATAAAACCGTTGTCCCTATTATTACTAAATTCACAGCATCAAAATCATTGACGTTATCGACAGGGGGTGAACGAATCTATGACCTTACAGACGGATGAAGCATGTCCCAACGAAGGAGTCTGATTGCCTTCGCAGCGGCTTGAGAGGCTACCAAGCAACATCTTTACTCGATATCACTCATGTGTTTAAGGCCATAAAATAATTCCACTTCTGAATTTTTTTTGTATAAAATATGCTAGTCACGCCGGAATCTGCGACATAAATTTTTCTCTGCACAGGATACAGAATATTAGTTCGTCGGTGATGTTGAATGCATATTATTAGTGCTATAACGAGCTAGTGTGGAGAATTAAAAAGATTGCATATATTATTTAGTAGGAGGTATGAACGTGAGAATGTTGTCCATATATTTTGTTGATTGTCTACTATATCCCTGAGGTCTTGAATTTTTTTTATGGAAGCATTTACCGGCAAAACATGAAAATATTTAATACTTACAACAAAACATACATACATATCCAAAACTACCCGAAATTAAAATATAAATTCCGATCTAAAATCCTCATCATACTTAGCGATAGAACATGATCATGCGAGATTTCAACCCAGCGGCCTTCCAGTTCGGGATGGAAATCAGCATATTATTAAAACTCAAGGTTCAAAGGATCAAGAGGTAAAATGAAGGGTTTCCGATCTTGTAACAATCACCAAACTTGAAGCATCGTCAAATTGTGGAGATTGCTCATTCCCACGACAGCCGTTCTACGTACCAGAATGACTCGGGTTTTTCCCGACCAAGGGCTGTTATTTCGCTACGACCCTCCCTAAACCATCGGTCATATCTAACCTTGTAATTTATGTACGGATATATTATATGTAAAAATGTATAAACTTCAATAGGTACTGTTGTTATGGCCATTAGGTGCGCGTTAAAACAGTCAGATTTGATTTTGGAAAATACTTCGCAAATTTCAATGGTCAGTTTTTATTGTTTAAAATTTAAATTTTAGTATTCATAAATAAAGCTTGTTTTAGAAACGAATGCAAAAACTCTATTGTATGTTTTAAAGGTTTTTTCTTAATTTTTGTAAACTTAGAACTTCCAGATTAGAAATAACTTTGTTTCTGTTATGACTGTTAATAATTATATCAATAATTTTAATTCAAAAGTAAAGAAACTTTTAAGATCTACACACAAAAAAGTGAAAGCTTTGAGCTGGTATTATATGCACGCATGGACAACATGTAATTCCATTGCAAAACGCCTTTTCAGTTATTGAAATGAAAATCATATTCCTTTCATCATGTTCCAGCAAATAAAAATTTAGTTAAGTTTTGAAAAGTTTTTCAACCATGTAAGCTGTTTGAACATTTTATTAACGAGTAAATTTAAATCCTTTTATATCACATGTTGTAATAATTATTACCAAGAACATGATGTAGAAAAACGTTTTTTATTTCCATTATAAAAAAACCTTTTCAAATTGTCATTTAAGCATATCTTTCCTCGTAAACATATCGAATGCCTAGTCCTTCCAAATAATTTTACTTGCCTGGATTCCTGTTAACAGCGCACATCAACTTCATAATGTTTCAGACAAGCTACATAAGTATATTTCACGAATCTATTTTAAAACTCTTTAATTTTTCGAATATAACTACTGAAGTTGCCGATTTATGCATTTGACGAAAATGTTTGATACTGATTATGTTGTTTCTGTTATTGATGTGAAAGTAAAAGGTATGTTATTTCATTTCATATTTCTTCCTCTACAATCCTTAAAACTCAAAAACTGAATGTATATATATGCATATATATATACATATATATATGTAAGTATATAATTTTTTTTCATATAATATTAATTATAATTATAATCAACTTGGACTCGCGAACTTGTAAATGATTGCTGCATTTGTTGTTGTTAGTGCTACTTCATTTCATATGTGTATTCGTTATTTGTTGGTGTTCACTGTTCATAGCTTACTGTCATTAAAACGATGCCTCGTTGCTGCTCGCTGCATTCCTCTGGAAATGCAATGAAAAGGTGTGTTTTGTGTCAGTGTTTGTGTGATGTTAGCCAACAACATATGTAATGCAGCTCTCTCGATGTTTTTGTTTATTCGCTGTCGCGTCTGGCATTTTTTATTTTCTTCAATATTCCTTCCGCTCCGTTTACTGTTGATTTACTTTTCTACTATTCCTGTTTTGTTGTCTGTATATATATTTCTTTATTTCTTTCATTAGTTTTTTTCTTGTTTTTATTTCGCAAAATCTAAATTTGCTGTCAGTCAGTCAGTTCAACACTTGGCCGTCCCTGCCCGTGTTGTCGTTTTCAACAATTGATACGTCCATGGGCTGGCGCATGATGGCTCAACATTAAATTGTGTTGTATTTGTAGTTGTTTTTGTAATTGGTGGTTGTTTTTGTTGTGTTGGTGCTAGTCGCGGTCGCGTTGTTGGTGGTAGTAGCTTTAAAAGTCATGTTTTATTTTTTCCACAGCAGCCGTGCTAATTCAAAAAGTTGAAGGAATTCATTGGTAATTTACTATCACCATTCGGATCGAATTGGAATTGTGTGCCATCGCTGGTTGGTGCTAAGCTGGCTTGTTCCGGCTGTGAAGAAAAGTTATAAATTATATAGATACATATGTATAGCTAAATAAAAATGACTAAAAGTTGCTTACCTCGTCTGAGAAGTATTGCTCAATAATTTCGTAAGCCAACTTATATATCTCCACATTCTCATGATTTTGCAATTTTTCAATCTTTTCTAGACCATCACATTCTTCAATTAAATTAGCAACTTCCTGAACGTGGTTTTCAGCCATTTTGAGCATATTATTGAGTCCATCAAGTACAACCTAAATGTGAAAAAAAAATTTAAGATTAAGAATATGCATACAACTTACATATATTTTGTACCCACATTTATAACTTGCGTATCCTGGCAGGAGAGTAAATCACAGAATGGTGGTATGACACCTTCCTTGATTAATGTGAACACCTGATCACGATTACCGCTTATAGTCAGATTGCTTATGGCCCAGGCAGCCTCTTTTTGTGTCTGGAATTCACCTTTACTCAAATTTTCAATTATTTTCGGCAGCAAACCAACATTAATAACGGCTTGCACTTGCGACTGATTACCGGCTGTAATATTGGACAAGAACCATACAGCCTCCTTTCGAATTTTCTCTTTTTGATGGGACAACAAAGCTGGGAAGTACGACAACGCGTCGTAGTTAAGCACCACTTGTGTTTGCTCATCCGAGCCCGTCACAATGTTACCAACAGCCCGCAAAGCAGCCGTTTGCACCTTAACCTCGGCATGCCCAAGCAATGGTATCAGCTTAGGTACAACACCACTTTCAATCACCATTTGAATTTGATCATTACCACCATCAGTTAAATAACTAATAGCCCAAACAGTATCAACCAATATATTGGTGTCCGTATGATGTATAAGCACATTCAGTGCGGGCAGGATGTCGTGTATGGTTGCCGCGGGTGGGGGTGGATCCTTATTGCGGCACAAATTTACAATTACCCATGTGACGTTGCGCAAAAACGAGATTGGTATGTCTGGCTTAATAAAGGAAAGCAGTGGCTGAACAACGCCATGTTTAATAACAAAATCACGCAATTCCGGCCCATCACCGATAATGTTACCCAAAGCCCATACTGCTTGTTCGCAAACATTAGGTGCGGGCGAAGAGAGCAACTGAAGGAAGAGCGGCACTGCGCCAGCAGCTACCACCTGAAAACAAAGTAATACATTTTTTTATTTCCATATATTCCCATTTTCAAAACAACATTTTTACATACCTGGTTAGTTTGATCCGAAGTTCCAGATGCAATATTGGTCAATGCCCAAGCAGCTTCGAATTGTAACATTGTGTGATCGTGTTGCTTTAAACAGTCAACCAAAATGGGCAGAATATCGCTTTTGATAAGGTCGTTGATTGGCGGATTCTTATCCGAAGAGAGTAATTTACGTGCAGCCTGCACTGCCGCCAATTGATGTTCCGGTTTCGATGAATCAGCAGCCGCTTCGGCCAATTTCTTTAGATTAATTGTATTCGGCAGCTGATCATCTTCGTCTGTGTTCGAATCCATATTGGGAACATTGCGACGTTTTAAAATTGTTTCTTCGCGTTTATTTTTACGAAGCTCCACTGTAACTTCATTTCGGCGTCGTCGCATTTCCTATGGATTAATTTATTGAGAAATTATTTACAATTTTAATATTGGAAAACAAAGTACAATCAAATTTTTGGTAAAAAGAAAATAAAAACTAAAATATGGCAGGAATATTAAAGGAATACTCGTTGTCCATTTCCAAAAATGTCATCAGTATCTTCTAAGCGGAAGAACGGATCGCGAAGGACTAAACTTTGTAATACTGAAGTTGGCAGGCTTTACACAGTTGATAGTTTTGTTGTTAACACACCCCATCTGACGGGGTAGCGACTCTGTTCACCCGCTACCGCGATCAATCTGGATTTAGTCGCCCCTCAACGGCAGGGTTATGTATCTTAAGGAATTCAAGTAACTGATAATTTTCTTAAATTTGATTAAAAAAAAACATTTCTTTGTTTGTTTATTTTCTATATACAATGTAAAGGGGCTGTTCAGCTAGTACTACATATAACATATACTGTAGGCATTACGATCAGTAGCAAAAGCAAGAAAGCGAAAGCTGCAAAAACAAATGCGTCATAATTTAAAAAAATAAATTTAAACTGAGAAGAGCGCAGCATATTAAACAAAGCAAAAGTCAAACCAACAGCTACACGTGATATATATGTAGAAACCTATGTATATATAGCTACACGCCATAGCTTTAGACTGCAAAGCAGAGCCAATTAAAAATTTTGTATTCGCGAGAAATCAAAGAGCACTGAAACGTGTTTTGTGCTCCCTTTGCACGCATCTGTAAAATGTTGGTCGGGCGCAGTTGTTATGATAACATTATTTTAAGATGGAAACAGATAGTTGTTCGTATATGCAAAGGCAGTTTGTTTGTTGTATTCAAATATCAGTAAAGTTATACAAATAACTTTATTTATACACCAGAATTATCGTTTTTCTTCCTACGTTATGGACATAATACAACCATATGCACTAACACCATTACCGCATCCATCGATACAAAATATCATCGCACTGTTCAAATGAAAAGAATTGTGGAGATTGCGAAAATCAATAATTGCACAGCGACAGGGCAGACTCGATATGATGAAAAGAAAAACAAAAGCAAATGGAATTGGAGAGTGACGGGCGCATGGCCACTGACACTGTATAAGGTCCCCACGGTAACAGTGGCTATGATTTCGATGTCAGTGGGTGCAGGGGTATACGTACTTTAAGCCCCGATGCCCCAATACTGAGTACATGTGCTAACACTGTAGCACAGCCGTCCATTACCCATGTGCTCACGAAATATTGCGTCTTATAACTTCACATTTGGCTCAATCACTTAACATTACTTATACATAAATTTCACTTTTCTTAATTAATGCAATGTTATACTGTTATTATTTATATACTTACATCTTGATCCTTGCCCTTATTTTTGAAATTCTGCAAGCGATTTACGTTCGGTTCCAGCGATGTCATTTTGTATTATTATCTTTCTCGAGATTGCAATTCTCCTTTTGTTCGTTTGAGTAATGTACAACGATATTGATCGCTG
Source organism: Sphenella marginata (assembly GCA_951509765.1). Taxonomy (NCBI): domain Eukaryota; kingdom Metazoa; phylum Arthropoda; class Insecta; order Diptera; family Tephritidae; genus Sphenella; species Sphenella marginata. Next base: position 22,629,317 of record OX608079.1, read on the forward strand.
TGATTTGTCGTAGTTTCTTGTTTTTACTTTAATTCGTCTTGTTTTTCCCTTTACAAAATTTAGTTGTGAAGTAATTTTTCTTAAATAATTTTCAGTACCCACATTAAGCAATAGAAAAGTAGACAGCAATCGTCAGACGTTATATTCAGCGAGTACCAATTAACGAATTTGCAGAATTTCAACGAGTTTTGGCAAACGAACAAAATCATACAAAGGTGCACATACACATGTACCAAACACAGGCACGTTGCGGTTCGTGCATTCGAGTTGTCGCCGATGTGACGATTTGATGACGAACCAAAGATGGCAACGACGAAGGGCAATACAAAGAAGAATCACCGAGAAATAAAGTAAAATACGTATATTAGCACCAAAAATGTTGGCAAGATTTAGGCTTTAATGGCTTACTTTCTCAGTGGTTTGTATACGAAAAACTAAACTTGTTTATTTCTTTAAAACTTTTATGCGATTTTCAAATTTTTATGTTTTTCTAAAGGCGTTAAAATATACAAAATGTCACGACCGTTCTCAAGTACGTTTAAAAATTCTTTTCATGACTCGATGTAAAGGAAAGACGTAGCAAAGAGGTTAGAAAAATAAGAGGCGTCAGTTCGTTGATATTAGCGAATTGCTCGCTGGAAGTGACGAAAAAACATTTTGCCGATGTGTCTCAGGGTTTCGGTCATTTTCTTTTGCGTATTTTCGTGAGTTTGCCAACTACTCAACTTTTGTTTCCACTCGAAATTGACTTTTGTGGGGAATGAGTTATATTTTTATTTGGAGCGTTTTAGTTATTTTGAGCATATTTTTATTTGCTTATTTTGAGCATATTTGTATTTGCTTATTTTGTGCAGATATTTCTAATTTTGACAAATTTTCACAAAAATAGGCATTTATTAAATATTTATCTAAATTTAGTATTTTATTAAGTATTTTATTAAGGAAAAAATACAAAAACCACCAATTTTCCAAATATGTATGGAAAAATATATGCAAGCAAAAGCCGACGGCAACTTCAAATTCAACAAAAATAAAATTTATTTTAAAAAGCTATAAATCATATCGTATTGTTTTATTATGGTTGTAAATGGGATGGCAATGGAAATGGGGGGCATATGCATCATTATTCTAAATCATGTATGAACATTGGTTTCATTTTTTATCAGCCATGTTACGTTAATGTTACGTTTTCTATAAATACATAATAAATAAATAATAAATTTATCCAAATTATTAAGTCTACTTATTTACTTATGGAAATTGTCATGAAAATTATGTCCCTGACCCACCTCATAATTACTTTGTAAAAACCACCCTTAAATTTGCATACATAAATATGCACATATGTATGTGGTCAGGCAGCCATCGTCCAAAAACATACAAGTCTACATATTTTCATATGTCATACAAATCTACATCATATATATATGCGTAAAAATGTGCATGCGGCATACAAATGTACACCATATACATATAAATGTGTAAAAATGTGCATGCGGCATACAAATGTACACCATATATATATGTGTAAAGTTGTGCATTCATACATATCGACATCATATGTATGTGCGTAGAATCAGACAAATTGAATAAAAATCTGAAATCTAGCAAAAATACAAATATTTTGCCAATTTGCACAGACTTCGTCTTTGACACGAGAAATTCTTCAAAGTCGTCGTGCTTAAAGTGTTGCCGCACACAGTTTGTGCCTACCATTCAGCCACTACCAAAAAATGGAGTAGTTTTTCACTACTTAGTGCTTATTAACTTCTGTTTTTTTTCATTCCATAATGGCTGGAAACTATCTTAAATTGTTTTAAATATTAATTCCATAATCCATATAGTTTTTAGACTTAGAATTGTATCTTAAGTCGCACATATTTTTGGTAAGTAGTGAAAAAGCTACACTTTCCGTACATAGTAGTGTATGAACGGGTACTTCTGTGCCATCACGGCCACACTTGGTCTGAAACAAACATGGCTGAACAAATTTTGTCAGATTTTAAGAGTCACTCCAAAAAGAGATGCAAACGAGGCATAGCTTATGCTAAGAAGCAAACTCCTTATGACTAAGGGAAACTTTAATTGAATTATTTAAGATATATAGAGAAAAGCTTTCTTAATTATTTTTTTACTAAAGTTTGGGCCTACTACTAAACAATATCTTCACATTGTTTTTTCATTTCTTTCCATGCCATACATGGTTTAGTGATACAGACTTCAGTTTTCACATACTTTTGTTGGAGCGCTATATATGGAATGCCCCACATGGATTGAAGTTGGATTTTATAAAATTGATAAAAATTGAATTTTATGATTTTGCCAATATGCTGTGTTGCGACATTTCAACCATGTTGCGACATTTCATCCATAGCTTGAACGAAGTTTTTGTTGTTGGATTTGAAGTATGTGTAGTTTTTTGTTGTTGGTGCGTAGTAAATGCTTTTTGTTCTTGTGTTTGAATTTCAGCATGTGCATGAAAAGGGATTTGCGGTGATGATTTGAAGTATGTGTAGGTTTTTGTTGTTGGTGCGTAGTAAATGCTTTTTGTTCTTGGTTTGCATTTCTGATCAGACAGCATGTGCATGAATAGGGGTTTGCGGTGATGTGAGGAAATAAATACAAAAGGATTTTTGTTTGTTTGTTTGACTTGTTGAGGTAGGTTAGTGTTTATGATTTTATTGTGGTAGGTCAATGATCGTAACAAAGCATACATACATACATACATATGTATATGCCGGTATGTAAAGATATATTATCGTGCATATTTATGTATGTACGTTTGAGGAGTAGGTTTGTTTACATCTTGTAGGTAGATTTTGATTAGATTTTTTAAATGTTTGTTTACATTTTATCATAAGAGGGAGGGAAGCTATTTTTTCGAAACATGGGTATACTTACCATAATACATACATACCTATAACCAAAGAAATGAAAACAGAATTTTTACTTTAATTGATTATTTATTTTTGATAATACCCAACGGTTAGTACATATATTTAGACCAGAATTACGAAATTGACAACATGTGACAATTTCTCACACAACTTAACCATTGAGGCACACATAATTCGCAAATTCTCAATCACTTTTTCATCAATGCCCGGACGGATATATCGGATGGGTCGATCTCTTAACAGTGTGCTTTCACTGGGTAAATGAAATCCCAGGTCATCCTTCATAAATCGATATGCCTTCGACGACATATAGCACATGTTTTGGGCAATTTTCTTCTCCTCCTCTTGATACCAAGTATCTTTGCTGCCAACTATCATCTTAGCGAATGTTATGGCTTCCTTCGCTGCTCCAGGGTGGGGTATTATAAAGTCATCCCTAGGAAATTTTTTTTCATTTTTTAGTTTCAGCATTTCCTCCTTTAATGCTTCAATTTTTTTTTGGAGCGAGTCAATTTGAATGCTCTTTTCCTCATTGGACTCCCTGAGCTTTTGGCCTATTTTAATGTAAGACCGTTCCTTTTTGGCAAAAATCTCCAGATCATTTGCTCTGGCGGTCTCAACATCGTCATCTAACCCCTCGTAACTATAGGCTATGTCAAGACGTTGACGCTTTTCTTCAAGGTCCCCGTAGTACTCAAACTCTTCAAAAGTTAAATCAGTTGGAGGAGATAACGATCTCTTAACTTGTTCTTTAACTAAAGAAGGAGTACTTCCGCTTGGCATATCGACATCTTGCCCTCCAAAAATGGTTGGATAGGCTTCGTCCTTAAGCCTCTTTCCGACTTTATGCTTCGCAGCAAAATGTCCGTCGCATATAAAAAGACGTTTATCGGCCACTTCTGATATCGGCATGTTGCATGCATAAATCCAAGTGTTCCTGAGGATTCCTGTTTTAGGGAACTCGTGAAGAATGACTTTTTCCCCAGGAATACACCCAGTTACGCAGCAATACCGCTGAACCTTCCGAACGTACACGAACTGGTGTTTGGTAGTATTCTCGTGTCCTTAAAAAATAATACCAAAAGCAGTTCAAATCTACTGCTAAATAATTTTTACAAACAAATACGCTAACCCTAGTATGCTTATCACGACAAGGTCACGAAAACGTAAACAATAACATAACACACACAAAAGTATATGAAAATGTGCAAAGGTATATGAATGAACATACAAACATATGAACACATAGAATGATCATACATGCATATGAACACAATGTGAGGAGGAAGAGGGTGCACCATTATTTAGTTTTTTGCAAGCAGAAGAAATGCTTATTTATACAAAAATTGTGTACTAACTTTTTTGCAGACGGACAAATAAACAGTATAAACATGTAAACATTTACATACATAACAACAAAAGAATATACAAACAACTATAAAACACACGCAAACAAAAAAGGCCATTATTTCAAAGTTGCATGGGCTAGGTCTTTAAAACAATGAGCGAACCCTCGTACATGCTACGAAACAAACACACATCCGCACTCACATAAACATGCAACAACCAAAGCAAACACACCCTGACAATATATATGGACATACATATGTGCACACCTGACAGTGTACAAATGAATATCACTTGTTCCAATTAGATTAGACTTAGGATTTATTCCACATATGTATGTCCACATTATCATATCACACTTATCACACACTTATCACAGAACAAACTCTACTCACCTAACATCAATGTTGGGACAGCATCCTCCTTGAGGCGTCCATCGCCCACAGCTTCCTCCTCGAAATGTGTAGCGCACACAAAGTTCTCCTTCCTCTCGAACTCCTGAATCCCCAGGTTCTCCTTCCACTTGGAAGCGAGCTGGGGATTTGATGGCACTGCAAAAAAAGAAAACCCGCGATTGGAGCGCGTATTTTTTACGCAACCCGACACGCAACACTTCCGAAAAGACGGCATTATTATAAACGTAGGTTTAAAAAGTTTTGGTTGTTTTGAAAAAAACAATTTGGTGAATTAATTTCTCAATTAAAACAGAAAATATCGAAAAGCTTCTTGTCGCCAGGAAATCTTCAAGATATTGAAGTTTTGGCGCAATTTTGGTGTATTTGCATGAGAGGATTAACTGGACATTTTCTTAGAACGGTTAAAAGTTTTCACTCATCTCCCCTTTTCATGATGAAAACAAAACATTTATGCATGCATACAAAATTGCAGAGATTGTAGTAATACTACTGCAAATAATGTATGGAATGCATATCCGAATTGTTATAAACTTTTCACATTTTCAGCACATCAATGCACATTGGACACTTCCAAACACACGAACACCACTTTTGGCCAAAACTTCTTCACATCACAGCACATACATCACTTTTTCCACAAATAACACCTTTTTTAACACAACACAGTCTATAAACCTTAAATACATTTATAAAACACTAATTCACTTCACTTTTCTTTATTATTTTGATAAATTTTCACAATTTTTCACACAATTCAATATTTACCACTTTTTCTTTGCTTACAATTGCACATTTTGACGTTTCATGAATCTTTGACAATCACTCACAATATTGCTTTTTTACTTTTTCACTTTTCCGCAAAATCACTCAGCCGACACTCAATTCCCCCAAGTTTCTTGCTCAAAATTAAACTCAAATGTAGGACAGAAAACAAAGAGGAACGGCCGAAACCCTGAGAGATATCATCGAGTAGACAGAAATCAGCGACCAACAAAATTTTGCCATTCGACGAGTAGCGAACTGACGCCTCTTATTTTTCTAACCTCTTTGGACGTAGAACGAATTGGCGAGTACCTAACAACTAGCTCTTTGCAACTACAGTACTAGCTCGATAATCCGGACACCCTTAATGTTAGGGGTCGTCCGGATTATGGGGGTGCCCGGACTATAGATGATTTTTTTTTTTCAACTAAAATTCGTTGTTTTATTGAAATGAACATAACGCAATTCAGATATATTTATGTACATAAATTGCTTTATTAAACACAGTACAATCATTCTTACATATGTAATAATATGTACATCTGTACATAATCAAACATTTTTTTATTTTTGTACGTACTATTTCAAAAAAATTATTAACTTTGGTCTGCTGCGAGTTCGCCAGCAACATTTTATCTGCAGTTTCTTTAAATCGTCTTAAAACTAAAATATCCATAGCCGAAGCGTCAACATGGCACCATATTCTTTTTCAAACCATCATAATGATTTTCCTTTATCAAGGAGATCTAAAATTTCAAATTTTTTCTGAAGAGTAAGGGTTTTATGAGCCATTTTTTTAAATTTTCCACTGCTCATAATAATAATGTTCACTCAATTCAGTTTGTCACTAAAGAATAAACACAAAGCGTGATTTATGCTGTTGCATTCCGTATACATATGTACATATATTGTTGTTAAAGTACCCCTATTTTACGAAAAACTCACGAAGCAAACTAAAAATTAAAATACATACATATGTATGTAAATATGTATTGCGAAGCAAATTTGAAAAATGTCCGGATTATAGAGTAAAAAATGTTAAACTGTCCGAATTATAGTGTTGTCCGGATTATAGATGTGACCGGACTACCGCGTGTCCGGATTATCGAGATAGTACTGTAGTTACTAGTAACACAAATAACGAATCATTATTTTGTGCGACAGTGCTGCCGATTACAAAAAAAAATTACCTCTTGATTACAAATAAATGTTTATGCTGAGACTGCATTTTGCATTTTTCCCGCATTTTATTTTTAGCCGAATATGCGGCACTTATTTAGGTAAATTTTTATTTGGGTTTGCTCAACATATGATTTGGGTTAAGTGCAGAATACAGACATTAGAGCCCTGTTAAGCGCTCGTTAAACGATCCAGCATGCAGGTCATGCAATGTATATGTGTGCGTTTCGTGTGACACACGTACTTTCTTCGTGTCACACGTACTTGTTGTCGGTTCTTGCATGATGAAAATCAAAAATTTTTGATTTTTGCGCTTTGCTTGAACGTTTAGCAGTCTGATTGACATGCAATAGTGCCTCAGTTGAGTGCTGACATTCGAGATGAACAAGTGTGCGGAAGAAAATGAATTTGTACTAAGATTTAATAAATTGATTTTACACTAAAAATCAACTTTTACTATAAATATTAAATATATATTTAACTTAAATAAAAAATGGAATAAAATTAGTTAAAAGCTGGTTTAAAATCGAATAAAAATAGTTGAAATACCTAACCCCCCTCACAAAAAATCATCTTCCGACGACGGCATATTACGTGCGCACGCTACGCACACTCAATTCAAATGGCGCATGACATACATTTGCATGAACGTTTACGGGCTACGTCATGCACACGAAACGCACACATATACAGTGCATGACCTGCAATGCAGGATCGTTTAACGAGGATTTTAATGGTGACATCCATATCCGGTTGAAACAGCTGATCCAACCAACCAATCAATCTAATCTGTTAATGGTGACATGCTATAACGCTAATGTGCCATTCATGCTGAAGTTAAAAAGCAGCATTTTACATTTTTGGACATTGGTTTCGAAAAAGCGTTCATGCTGGCGCATTTAGCAAATGCACATTTAGCTAGTTCGAACATTTTTTTGAGGTTATGCCACGTGTGAAAAAATATACAGATTTTTATTAAATCTTTTATTTAAATCCCTTCACAAACATCAGATTAATTTGTAGATTGATTTATTTTAGCAATAAGGCACAGGTTTTATGCTGATAAGACCAACTTGTGTCAACGCAATTCAAAATGGTATTCAACAAACAGTTTTCATCAAACATATCAGAATCGCAATTCTGAACTTGGTGAAGTAAAGAATAGTGTTGGGCAGTATCGATTCCAAAAGTACTCAGTACTCGATGCTGAAAAGTATCGACAGTACTCGATGCTTAAAAGTATCGATACTGAGGACTACTACTACTACTACTATTACGACTAAATACCCGAAATGTACTCAGTGTCTAACAACTACTAAGTAGTAATTACTACTAAGTAATACGAAGTACTCAATACTGAAAATGTACTCGATACAGAAAATGTACTAGATACAAATTCCACGAGTTTTATGTGGTGACGAATAATTCTCAATTTTATATAAAGGGGTTAAAGGAATACAAATACCAAATAATTATAAAAACATATTTTTATTGCAAACGTCTGACGTAACGAGGTGGTAGAAAGTTATCTAGGTAAATACATACAATAAAGGTAACAAAAAAATATATACATACAAAAACAAAAGTGTGGGAACCCGGAACAGGCAATCACCCGGAGTTGGAATGGCGTAGCCCAGGATAATTTTTTGAAGCATTGAACATAAAAAACATGGATCGGGCCCCTAAATCAGGATTTGACCTGGTTGTTTTTCGGTTTTTCGCAAATATTTTCCAAAATATTGAAAATATTGGTTGAGCGGAGTTATATTCATGCTCCTGGGACGTAAAACCGTCTTTTCATAGCCCTCCCGACATTTTTGGAGGCGTATTAGCGCTCGGTACCCCACGTAAACGATTACCCTTTGAACAATTGATCGAACTTACCTGGAGCTGGAGTATCTCCAATAACAATTATTTCCTCTTCTGAAGAATTTTTTTTTGCATTTCCAGTAGCTGCACTGCAAATGCTTCCTTAAATTGGTGGTATTTCCATTATGCTTGAAGTCTTTTTTGCATATGTAACACTGAGCCAAGGCTCCGTTTTTTCTAAAATATTCCCAGACGGAAGATTTAGGCTTCATTATTCAATAATTTGCTTTTTGCGATACTTCTTCTATTAGCAATGCCGAGATAACAAATTTTGTAGTAATATATAGAGTTGATACGTATCGATACCAAAGTAGTAAATACACAAAAGTACTCGATACTGCCCAACACTAGTAAAGAAACGAAACGTCAAGTGATAAATAAAGTGAACGTTTTTTTTCACTAACTTATAACGATGCGATTTTTCGAAATTTTATACAACGATTGTGTCGCTATTCACTTACGATTCGCGGAAAAGATTCCTCATTCCATTCCATTTTTTCAATAATAATATGGATATAATATTATTATTTTAATATTTACTGCAATCGCGTCCAAAATGCCGGTAGGGGACAGCGGAGTTATATTCATGCTACTGGGACCAAAGCGCGTCTCCTGATACATATCCCAACATTTTTGGTTGCTTATTAGCGCTCGGTACCCCACGTTAACGATTACCAAACTTCAAATTATGTGCTGTTTATTTAACAAATCAGAATTGAGGAAACAAATACCGAAACGTGGTGGAACGTTTTTAATTTTTTTTATTGCTGTGTCCCCAATGTTACGTACGCCCCCTAATACTAAATAATTCTTGCACAATGCAGGCAACTCTGTTTTTTGTCCACACATTTATTTTTACGTTTGACAGTTGGTGAAAAAGTGCAGTTTCGATTTGTGTGTTGCACAGTATAATACAGTAGGAAAACTGTGGTAAAATCCGCGGCTATATTCACCTTTTTCGTGTACTCGGGGTTTCAGTCAACTATTTTTCAGCATTTGAGGGTGTTGTGTTGCAAATTGAATGAGGTGTATACATTATTTTAAGAAAGGAGAAATTGTTAAAAATACATTAAGATATTTTTCATTTAAACAAAAGTTGGTTAAAAATTATAACGCTATACTTTTATGTCAAAATGTTGCACACATATCACTATGTCGGTAGTTTCGTTAAATTCTGTGTCCAATTTTCACACATATTTACCTGAAATAAACTTTTCAAATTTTTCGAAACAATCAAAGGTAGTTCAAAAAACAATTAAACTATTATTTTCTAGATCTCTGATCGTAATGCCATGATTTTTGCAAACATTTCACGTTTTCAAAATCACATTTCCAATGGTGTTAGAACATTTTACCTCGAAATATGGCGATTTCTATGTTATTTTAGCTTTTAATAAGTTTATAAATTGAAAATACATATGCTTGTAGTCTAACTACTTGCAGTGCTACCAATACAAGGAAGAAAAGGTGATGTTATTAACCATTAAAAAAAAATTTTCAGCGTATTACAAATTAGTTGCCTACATCAAATTTTGCAACGCGCCACCTATAATTTTCATTTCAAAAAAATCACATATTTCGTTGGCGGCGACGAACGCCTAAAGCCAATCTTTTGCTGTTTTTCAAAATTTGAAGGCCGCACAATCAAATAAATTATTTCATATATGCCATAAAATATATGCGCTACATGCACTTATGTGATTACATTTTTAAAGTTTTTTTTGGTATGAAAATACAACTATGCGCCCTTGAGATCACGTACTACGAGGAATATCAACCCTAAAAAATTCACCAATATGACGTACTATTCACCACAGTTTTATTACTATATAACTATGGTGTGTTGCAAAAAATTAAAATTATTTATCAGGATTAATATAACAACTAATATGTGTAAGAAGTTTAAGTTCTTGAAAGGGCTTTAATAGAAGTATAAGCGTTCAGCCAATAAAGAGGGACCAAAATGAGAGAAGAGAAAAAAGACCTAGACACTGGAGACGATATTCCGCTAACTGAAGTCAAAGTGAAAGAAGAAAAAATTGATCCAGAGGTGGAGGAGAAGTTAAATGCAATATCCATCCCAAATCTTGTAATTAAGCGTGAATCCGATAAAGATACAAGAACTCCTGGCGTTAATAGTGGTGATCAGCCGGAAACTGACGATGGAGGCGATGACGACAGTAGTGGTGATGATGGAAACGAGTATGACTCGAATGGTACAGGACCTAATCCAGATGAAGATAAGAAATCTATTGAGCCAGTCAAATCATCGAATGAGATACTTGCCGAATTGTTTAAAGTATTCAACGCTGCTCCACCTGAAGAACTGTTAAATGATGAAAACCTTTTGAAGAAGAAGGGTCATAAGCATAAGAAACACAAGAAGGAAAAGTTTAAGATTAAGCAAGAAAGAGCTTTATCGGAAGGGGAGCGGAGTGAAACCGAAAGTGATATCAAAGAAAAGCACAAACACAAACATAAACACAAGAAGAAGAAAAAACATAAAGTGAAGGACCAAAAGGATAAGGGCCGGTCCAAGAGCAAGGAAAGAAGTAAGAAGGAAAAAGACAAATCCAAAGACAGACCGAAAAGTAAAGAAAAATCAGGGGATAAGAATAAGGAACACCCAAGAAAACCAGGATCTGAATCAACCCAAGATCGCCGACGTGACAGCAAAGCTCCTAAGAGACACGCTGATCCAGACCAAGAGGACCCTTATTTAGCTAAAAAGAGCCGTACCGAAAGAGCCTATAGCGGATCGCATGATAGAAGTGGCCAACATGATAAATACAGTGCGAAAGATAAAGAAAAAGAGAGATACAGGGGTAAAAATGTGGAAAAAGATGGTGAACGATATAAATCAAAGGAACGTAAACACAACAGTTTTTATAATGGTTATCCCGAATATGAATCTTCTTTGTCGAAAACTGTGAAAATAAAACAAGAACCAAAAGAAAAAAGCCACAAACATGGACGGCGGGATGGACATATATCAGAAGTTTCATTGTCTGACGATGAAGAAGATTATCTAAGGGATCGTCATATCAAAGCTGAATCCGAACGGCACCGATTTGGTCATGACAAATCGAATGACCGTCCATATAACAGTTTCTACGCGGGATCAAAACGTAGTCGGAGCCGAGATCGTGATAGAGATCGTGACCGTGAACGTGAACGAGAGCGCGAAAAAAATTACCGCGGAGACGGTTATAGCAGAAGCAACAGGCGTCCCAGCCGCAGCCGTGGTCGTTCGCGCTCCCGTTCACGTGATTTAGGTATCGACAAGAAGCGACTACTTGAAATAGCACGTAAAAATGCCATCAGCATGTTTAAGCGTGGCAGCTTGCCCGGTTGTGATGGCATGTCAGAGGAACTGAAGGATAAAGTTTTGCTTAAAATGCGTTATGGTGGCAAAACAGTACAAGATCTTACAGATTTTTGTAAGAAGATATCTAACGGTGAAAATCTGTCCGATCTCAGCTCCGACGAAGACTCCGACGTCGATAAAAGTGGTAATACAAAAGCATTTCATCATCCCTTCCAGTTGAAAGAGCGCGACCCCATTGTAATGCACATACGCAACTCGACAAAGCTTCCATTACGGCCAACATCAAATGAACAAGTGAAAGCTATAACAATGCAGTTCCCGGTTTCGTCTGGGGAACGGCACAGAATGACTGAAGCATGGGTGCCGGTGGTGCCGAAAGAGAGTTTACCACCATTACCTGCATTACCATCAGCTACTCAATCGACTAGCATCTTTAAACCAGGTGTTGTAAAGAATGTTTTTGAGAAACCAGTGCCAGGCGAACAACAAGAACCAGCATTCAAACCTGCACAACAAGCTGTAACATCAGATAGTAGCGAAGAAAATAGTATCGCTATACCAAGTGAGGTTACAACTAATGATGTTCCTGTTCCAGCCAATGGCGTGACTACGGAACTACCAGCTCCAGCGCCGGCACCTGCAGCTAAACCTTTAATTGATCCAACCATTGCTAGTAAACCATATTTTGCCATGACACCACCAAGTATAACAGCTTCTGAGTCATCTACTGCAACCGATCCCACCACAGGATCTCGTTCTGTGTCAGCAGCAACGGCAAAGCAAACATTCGTGCCTGATGTGCCTGTTCCATCCAGTGTAGATATGCCGCATATGGGTACCAATATTTTTCCCGAGCAATTTGGAACAGGTATGGATGTGTCCAGTATTATATCCAAACGATTACTAGCTATGCGTCGATTGCAGGTAAATATGTTTCTATATATATATATTGGAATATAGTCAATAAATAAATGTTTTCCAGGAAAATCCTATGGATCCTGAAGCTATTAAAATGATGTACAACTCCCAAAAAGATATGTCCTTTTGGGCCTCATCTAAGCATATACCTGGTCAATTTACCGGCAGTACTGGTGCAAATATATTAACAAGTCGTGAATTAAATTCTGGACCACAGGCTTGGGCGCGTCGAGATCAATTGATTACATCACGTCCACTTAGTGGTGGAATGGGTATGCAATTGCTTCAAAAAATGGGTTGGAAACCAGGCGAAGGTTTGGGCCGTGACAAATCTGGCTCTCTGCAGCCACTGCTGCTTGATGTGAAACTAGATAAACATGGTTTGGTTGCACGTGATGATAATCTCTATAATGGCTATAAAAAGATGAATAAGAAAGCTCCACGTCTACATAACTTAGTGGAACAACAACAGGCGATAACGGACAAACATCCAGTTTGTTTGCTAAATGAATTAACATCAAAACGTAAATGGACGCCACCGTTATATACGCTTTTGAATGAGGCCGGACCTTCACATAGTAGGATGTTTTTATTTTCTGTCTCAATAAATGGACAAACCTATACACCATCTCAGGGTTCGAATACAAAAAAGGAGGCAAAACTAATTTCTGCACGTTATTGTTTACAGCAAATGGGTATTTTACCAACATCGTAGGGTGTATTCTTGAAAGCTTTTGAAATATGTAGCCAGGTACAATAGTCAACGTTGTTATCCAACTTATTTATTTTACATTAAAATCACAATAAAACAAATTTCGACCCATGTATATTTAAAAATTTTCAACATACTACATATGTACATAGATACTTAATTCTATAAAATGAATGCAAACTCCTGTGTGTTAAATGAATACTCTGGAAACTAGTGTTATGATATAATATGTAAATAAATCATTTTAGTTATTTTTTAAATAAAATCACTGATATATGTGCATACATGAAATTATTATTATGAACGGATAGACATTATTACACATGCAAGGCACTAACTGAAGAGAAGAGGTGGTATGAGCAATGAGTTTTCATTGTAAGTGAGGAAGGTGTATATTTTTTTAGTGTAATAGAGAAGCAGTGTGGCCTCTAGTAACTTTCCCACCGGCGATAAGAGAGATATCGGAAGATATCTACCATGTTTTTCGGATTCCCATGTTTTGAAAGGGGTTGAACGAAATGTTATAAAAACAGCTAAATACATAACTATGCCCTTCATCTTCACGTACAAACGGCCTCGTTGACTAGGCAACGTTATGCGAATGTATGAAAACACACCAGACCAAATGTTTCAGAGAAAGGGGATTCGTCTTGTGAACCACCGAAAGGTGAGCGTGTTGACCGATTTTTGCTACATTTGAATAGTCACGAAACCTTTAGAGGATAGGTTCCCAACGACTAGCTTCGCATATTGCCAACGGGTTTCTACATAGTAGCCTACTTTTGGGCTTGCACACACAAGCTTGAAGTTTGTAAACAAACGAAACGTTGTTGTCCGTTTATGTCGGACCTCTCCCTTTTAATTGATGGTATGTACATATGTACATATGTAGGTATGATAGAGTTTCCCAGCTGATAGCTATTTGTGTGAACGTGTTTGAATGCTAAAAAATAAATGCGAATACATATGCTGAAAACATGTGAGCGTTATAAAATACAAACATACTCTCACAGTGCATACCTACAAACATGCTTACTAACTCCGCAAAAAATGCGATTAGTTTAGGATGCATCCTGTTTTCGGCTAAAATCCTTTATATGGTCTAAAACGCTCACATTTGTTTGAGCATGTCCTGTGGAGAGACTAAATGTAGCCGTTTATACCCGAACGGGTACGATGGACGTACGGGATTAATCCACTTTCCACCCAAATGGGTATTTTAACTCCTATAAGTATGCTATCAAAAAAAAATTACTTATACCCCTATAAGCATGCTACACAAATGGAATTATAGCCAAATGTATGTAGACTAAAGGGATCGATTCCGGATCGCTCTCTTTAGAGATTAGTCACACGATTTTTACAGGGAAGTAATCGTAGAATTTTGTTTTGCTATCGTACGTGTTTATTTCCCAAGCTGAGAGGAAACGAAGGCGAAGAGAAAAGCGAAAAACGACACACTACAGTGGCGGATATACATAGGATTTAACAAGAGGGAGTTTTAATATAACAAACTTACTTAGAGAAAAACCACCGATGTGTACAAGTTATGGTCAAGTGCGAATAGTCGTTACAGCAATAAAAGGCACTGCCTACTTTTAGGTGCATAATCTGGTGCAGTGAAATAACTCCCAAATGAAATAACTCCCATGAAATAACTTCCAATGAAATAAGTCCCAATAAAAATGAAATAATTCCCAACTTTAATAAATGAAATAACTCCCAAAGAAGGAAATGAAATAACTCCCAATATTTGGCAGTTATTTCACAATGAAACCACAAGTCCCCAAAAAAATGAAATAACTCCCAAATGAAATAAGTCCCAAAAAAATGAAATAACTCCCATATGAAATAAGTCCCAAAAAAAATGAAATAAATCCCAAATCAAAATTTGAAATGGTATATTTTTACAATATAATCAGTTACAATTAAATTTGAAAAATACATGAAGTTAATACATATGTACATAGATATGTGAATGTAACAATTACATGAAAACCTGAATAGTGTTGTCGACCTTTTGACGGCAAAGCGGACAGTTAAAATTTGCTAGTCCTTCAGAAATACTCTTAGCTTGAAGCATTAGAACACAAGCGTTGCATATTTTTAAATGTTTGCACGGCATCAATAGTACATTGGGCTCAACCTCCAAACAAATTACGCACCCAAAAATCGAATTAATGTCAGTGACATTAAGACGCATGACCAAAAACGAATTAAAGTCAGTGGCGTTAATTCGTATAATATTTTGACTTTAGTTCGCTTGGACATGCGAATTAATGTCATTGAGGCAAAATTTGACTTAGGTCAGATCCTCAATTCGGGGCGTGATCAATGGTATTTATGTGCAGAACTCCTTTCCGCATTGGCGGCCTTCGGCCGCGCTTCAAAAAATAACCCTGGGCTACGCCATTCCAACTCCGGGTGTGTGCCATAGCCATGGCTACCGCCACGGTGATGTCCTTCCGCGTGCCACGTTTCCCACTTTTTCACTTTTTTGGCTCAGCGTAATGTGCATTACAACAACCACATGAAAATGACAGAAAATTGTGAACTTAACTGGAAATAACTTTTGAACTGTTGAAAAAAATCTCATTTCAGATTCTAAATCTAGACATGGGTAATCGTTTACGTGGGGTACCGAGCGCTAATACACAACCAAAAATGTTGAGACGCGCTTTGGTCCCAGGAGCATGAATATAACTCCGCTGAACCAATATTTTTAGTAGTTTGCGAGATATTTGCTTTTAAAGTCATTTTCATGTGGTTATTGTAATCACATTACCCTGTGAGAAAAGAGTGGCACGCGGAAGGACATCACCGTGGCGGTAGCCACGGCTATGGCAACCACCCGGAGTTGGAATGGCGTAGCCCAGGGTTATTTTTTGAAGCGCGGCCGAAGGCCGCCAATGCGGAAAGGAGTTCTGCACATAAATACCATTGATCACGCCCCGAATTGAGGATCTGACCTAAGCCAATCTCAGATTCATTTTTTAAATCCCAGATTCATGATATAATGATCATAAGTCGAAGGTGATAATGAAAAATGAAAATTTGGAATATAAAAAAAATGTACTGACTTTAGTTCGCTTTCTTAATGCGAATGAATGTCAATGACGTTAGTTCGCTAAAAATATTCCCCAACAAAAATGAAATACATAACTCCCAATGCCTGGATTACAAGCAATGAAGTAAGTCCCAAAAAATGAAATAACTCCCAATTTCCAAAAATTATGAAATAACTCCCAAAGATATTTTATTGGGGATTATTTCATTTGGGAGTTATTTCATTATGAAATAATTCCCAGTTAAAATTATGAAATAAGTCCCAATGAATTGGGAGCTATTTCATAATGAAATAAGTCCCAACTTGCATGGAAAATATTTGGGAGTTATTTCATTTTTTTGTTGGGAGTTATTTCATTTGGGAGTTTATTTCACTGCACCGC